>JBDJHY010176178.1:8684-21920 GCA_039654485.1 Withania somnifera
CATTGTATCAAAAGCCTCTACCCTAGCTCTATCAGGCATAACATAAAACTGATTGTGCCCTACTGATCCTCTCCTCTGTCCCTCTATCCCCCACCACAATTGCCTCGAGCCACTACCCTACTACCTCTAGACAATGGGGTATTACTCGAAGAGGCTCTATGCTATGCTTTGCTGGCTGAATGGCCCTAAATCATGGGAAATCTCTGGAAAAGTGTCCTAGACCTCCACACTTGTAAAAACCCTAGCTCTTCCCCAACCGAAACCCCTAGATTAACTACTCTAGCCAACATATCCCTGAGAATCTGAATATGTGCCCCTTGTGGGCTACCTACTTTAATCACTATCAGTTGATGGTAAGGACTCCTGAATTGGTCTTACTATGCTTTCCCTACTTTGTTATTATTACTGAGGCTTACGCCTATCATACCACCTTCTAAAACATCAAAACCCACTAAAATCACTATGGGGACTCTCTCTTATTTATGTCCCTTTGGGTCGAGCATTAGAGTCTTTCCATGGTACAGGCATGATCAATTACTACCAATAATGGACTGTCCTGAACAAGTAAAAACTCAACCTTCATCTGTAACTCTGATCTCAACCCAGCTACAAAGTGGCTTAACTGCTCGTGCTATATGAACAAAATAATAATACCATCTCAAAAGATGAGTGAAATAGGACTTGTACTTGGTAACTCTTATTGTCCCCTACTGCAAACAAAAACACTGATACATGTTTTCCTCTCAAACACACTAGGGAACATCTAGCTGTAAAAGCATCCATAAAATGGCTCCATTTCATAGACGATGACCTTGCAGTCTGCTCTCCACCAAGTATTGCCCGACCCCCCTAACTAATACCCTATAAATTCCAGCTCATGTTTCTCCTTCGGTCCCAAAGTCTCTAACCTATCCTTGCACTCAACTATAAACTCATATGGATCCTTCCTGGTGACACTAGAAAATTTTTGAGGCCTTATACGAATAAAGTGATTTTTTCATAATTCGGTCCTCAAAAGTCATAAAAGGGGCTACAAGTTGAATCTGAACTAATAGTACCTCGGAATATATTGTGGAGGAGGAAAGTCACTTCCACTAGTATTGGATAAATGAGAGGAGCTGGGACACCTTGTACCGCTCCTTGAGCTGAATTCTAGGGCTAATTAGTGGGCATCCTACTAGACATAGTACATACACTTATCCACATCCCTCGAAGTTCCCCATCAGAAAATGTTGTCATTTATAGGTGCAGGATCACCTCCCGCAAATCTAGATCGACCTTTCACATGGGCTCTTAGTCTACTATGTCCCCTAACTAGAGCTCTCTGTTGAGGCAGTGGAGCGTCATCACCTCTATATGCAAAACATTTATGAACCATATGTGAAAGAGTGAATCTAAGGAAAATTTCCAAGAAACGAATAGAAAAACTCACATGAGAAGAGTCAAAAGAAGGTTATCTATCCTAAAGAATAATGTAGCATCTCAAATATAGGATACGACTATCTACATATAAATTCGCAGGACTCTACCAGCTAATTGCTCCTACATCCAAAGATACCGGTGAACCTAGAGCTCTGATACCACTTATCATGACCTAAAAGTCGAGTTGTGGTAGAGTCTATAACCCACCAATTGAAAAGCCTAAACCATGGTCTAAAGCGGTAGCAACCGGTCAATACCCAGTATAAAAGGAAATGAAGAAAATAGAAAGGAGATGAAGAAAAGGAGAAAGTACAAAATAGTAATACATAAATATAAATTAAACTACCAAAACCTAGTATTATGGCTATAGAGTGTTTATATAAATAATGATACAAAATACAACCCTCGAAAGAGAAAAATCTACTCTCAACTATCTTGAATCAGAACTAGGATAACTCTAGTGACAAAAGGAGAACTAGTTAACAAGAATGCCAACTGCTCACTGTATCAATAAAATGACTCTAGTCTACCCCGTACAATCACGTCCTCCTTGTTGACTCATACCAGGAACTGTATCATAAAAATATGTAGAAGTGTACAATGAGTACCAAAAACAACGGGTACTAAAGACGCATTGTAGGCCGACAACAAAAAAAGAAAGCATAAAATAAGGTAAAATGCGATTATGAGCAAATAGGGAAGTAGCACAAAATAACATAGAGAGTGGGCGTAGTCATGGAAACAAAACACATATGGTGAAAGAATAACTATTAGTTTGTGAACATAGTGGACCTAAGTCATAATAAAATAATGAACAATACAACATGTACTTGGATCTCCAACATAACTAGCACAATGCAAGACCATAAAAGGTAATGCAAGGCCAATAACAGGCTAATCTACAAGCAAGTAAAGCAAAGAAAGTAACCATATCCTCAAGACTAAGCAAAGCTAAGCATCCTTAATAATATGTAGAAGGGGTTCAAATCCTTTATACTAAGTCCACCCATATATTTTTGACATAAATTCAACACCATTTTGTGGTGGAAAAAAGCATTTTATAACTTTTATTGATAATTACATTCCATATTTCTATGTTTATATGCTAAACTCTGAGCATGAAGCAATTGAAACGCTAAAGAAATACAAAACTTAAGTTGAAAATAAGTTGAATAAAAGGAATAGGACAATAAGAAATGTTATAGATGGAGTGTATGAATCTCTTTTTGTAGAAATATGTATGGAAAATATAATTGACCATCAAACTACTTCCCCTTACTCATATTCAATCAAATGAAACTATGAAAAAGGTTTGAACAATGAATAAAATGATAAATTCCTTATAGATAAGTTCTTGTTTACTACAAAGCTAATGCGAGGAAGCTATCTTTACATATAACTGAATACTCAATAGAATTTCTCACAGTAAAACACAATCTATTCTATATGAGAAATGTAAAGGAAGAAAACCCAATTTGAAATATTTTAAAGTGTGAAGGTTCAGATTCCTACACCTACAGGGTAATAGGACCAAAGAACATGATTGTGTTTTTATCATATATCCTAAAAAAACATACCTAATATATTCCAACATAGTGGGGTCTGGATGGGTAGAATGTACGCAGTCCATATAACTACTTAAGAGTCAGATAGAGAGGTTATTTCCTAAACACTCTCGGCTCAAGACAATAATATACTACTAAAAAAGGCGTAATATACTGACAGGGAATAATAAGGTAAAAAACACCAAGATAAAAACAAATGCAATGATATCTACAAATAATTGTATATTCAAGCTACAAGAAGCAACAAACCACCTCCAACTTTTCCAATCTAGAGCCACTAAACATAAGGTACTATGACTTTGATCACCAAAGAAATACAAATCAAACCTACCATCAAACAAAGATTACTCCCAACCCATAATCTTCTACCCTAATATTTATCCTCTATACCTTCTTATCTAGGGCCATGTCCTCGGTAAGCTATAACTTTTTCAAGTCCTGGGATATCACCTCTCTCAAATATTTTTCAGTCTATGTCTCCCTCTCTTGAAATCATCCATTTCCAACTTCTTACACTGCAACACTGAGGGATTCATATCCCTCCCAAGAACATCTACGAACCATATCAATTTTTCCTCCTGCATTTTATCATCCAAAACACTCACCCAACAATGCCTTAAATAACCTCATTCTATATCCTATCGTATCTAGTAAACCAATATATCAATTGCAACATCCTCATATCTGCCACCAACAACTTGAATAGGAGAATTCTTAGCTAGAAAACACTCGTCCCCATATAACATAGATGGTCTAATTGCCACTCTGTAAAATATTCCTTTCAGTTTAAAAGGCATTTTCTTATCACACAAAACTCCAGATGCGAGCCTCCATCTCATCCACGTAAGGACAATACAGTTGGAATTATCCTCTTCAATCCCTCCATTACCCTGAATCATATACCCCAGATACTTGAAACTATCTTATTTACTGATATCCTAGATATCCAACTTCACTATCACATCGTCTTCCTACACCACTTCATTGAACTTGCACTCAAAATACTTAATCTTAGACCAACTCAATTTAAAACCATTAGAATCAAGAGTTTGTCTCCAGACATCCACGTAGCATTAACTTATCTACAGATTTCTTTAATCAAAACTATATCATCTAGAAACAACATACACCAAGATACCTCACCTTGGATTTCCCGCATAAAAGCATTAATCATAAAGGAAAATAAAAATATGCTAAGGTTCGATCCCTGATGCAATCCCATGGAAACTAGAATATAATTTGAGTCTCCTCCCACTATTCTTAAATGATTATTGGCTCGATTATACATTTCCTTAATCTCCCTAATGTACACCACAGGAAAACCTCTAGCCTCCAAGCACCTCCATAGAACCTCTTAAGGAACTTTATCATGAGTTTTTTCTAGATCAATGAATACCATGTGTAAATCCTTCTATATTTCCATGAACTTCTTAAACAATATCCTAACTCGATGGATTTCCACAGTAGTCGAGCATCCCATTATGAATCTGCACTAATTCTAAAAAATATACACAATCTTCTACATCCTTAAATCCACTACCCTTACCAACACCTTTATTATGTGACTTAGCAACTTGATACCACTATAGTTGTTGCAATTATAGATGTCGCCCTTGTTCTTCTACAAGGGTATCATCTTACTCTATCTCCATACTTCAGGTATCTTTTTCACCTTTAATATAATGTTAAACAACTTGGTCAGCCATGCAATACCTGCACCGCCGGAGCTCTTAAAAAAACTACTAAAATCTCATCTAGCCAAGTCTCTCTACCCTTATGCATCTAACGAATAGTGCTCTTAACCTCCTCTAACCTAATACAACTACCATAGCAATAATTTTGGCATTTCTCTAAGTGTTCTAAATAATCTTGTACAGTGTTAGTGTCTCCCGCATCGTTGAACAACTTATGGAAGTATGATTTCCATCTCTTTTAAATGTGGAATCCTCCACCAAAACTTTACCATCCTTACTCTTGATACATTTAAATTAATCAAGGTCACGTGTCTACTGCTCCCTCATCTTGGATAGCCTATATAAATTCTTATTCTTGCCTGCATCTTTTAATTCAACATAACTTTTCTCAAAAGTTACTGTCTGAACTATTGTAACTGCTAACTTTGCCTCCTTTCTCACATTCTTACACTCCTACCTATTCCGCTGCTTGTCCTCATTGGTATTACTCTTCACCAACTTGCTGTAAGCTCCCTTATTTGCATCTAAATTCAGTTGAAATTCTCCATTCCACCACTATCTCCCTATGTATCTACCTAAACGACCTATTGAGAGATCTAACACCTCTTAAGTTGTGTCACTAATACAGCTGGTAGTCTTATCCCATATACTTTCTACACCACTCTACTCTCCTAGACTTCTATATTAATCAACTCCTCGCCTGTCTGTAGGGCACTAACCATCATCAAGCTTCCCCATTTGATCATAAGTTGATCATCTAGAACCATCCTCTCTATAAATTCTTTTCTCCCCCTTTCTAAGGAGAAAAAGAAATTATATTTGAGTCTTATTCACCAAACTACCATAGGTAACCAATGTTCCTCCTTCTTCAAGAACCTTGAATTCGCAACCACTAACTAAAGGCTCTAGAAAAATCCAAAAGTGGTATAACGCCTTCATTTCTTTCCCGAAATCAAAACTCCATACACCTCAATATAAGCCCTGTGAGATGTCCCAATGTGCCCATTGAAATCCCTTCCAATAAATTTCTACTCAATGATGGGTACAACTCTTACCATATCATCTATACTCTCCCAAAAGCTCTTCTTCTCCTCCTCGTCAAAGCCTTCTTGCAGGGCGTAGGCACTAATAATATTCCAAGTGTACCCTCCAACCACCAACTTAATTGACATCATCCTATCATCAATCTTCCTAACTTCTACTAACTGCTCTTTAATCTCCACATCAACTAAAATCCCTACCCCATTCCTATTTTTTACCCTACCTGACTCCCAAAACTTATAACCATCCATATCTCATGCCTTAACACCTATCAATTTAGTAGCTTGAACACATTCTATGTTAATACTCCCTTTTCTAAGAATCTTTACTAATTGTATGGTGTTTTCTTGCAAAATTCCTATATTCTAGGACCCTAGTCTCAACCTAGAGGTACCTTTAACCCGCCTCCCCTTCCCTTCCTTCCCCCGCCCCCACCCCGGCCCCAAACTTAACCTTGAACCTGAACCTAACTGTCCCCCAACCCCAACCTGAACTTGACCAATTACATGACCCTACTTGACCATCATCAACCAAATCCACTAAAGAGAGTGTAGTCTATTCAAGGGAGTTATGCAACCAACTAGTCGAGAATAATATTACTCCAAACTATGATAACAATCCCAACTCCAACCTACAAAACACTATGTACCAGAAATACAAGAAAGAGTAAACAATATACAGGAGGAAAACACTTATCAAGTCATTCCTAGACCAATGAAGAATAACTCATGTAAGATTTCTGAACTTAAAAGCAATAATAAGAAGAAAAATAAAGAAATATAGGCAAAGAAACAACGAAACCCAACAAAGATCACTAAACCTTAAAGGAAAGAGTATAATTTTAAAATATAATTTAAAACTCTACAAAAATTCAGATAATAGGTAAGAACTAGGGAATTGAAATCATACTATAGTGAACAAAAAATAACAGGGATAGAAATCACTGAGATTTAGCTGAAAGAATGGAACTATGGATTTCTTGCTTAATTCTAACAAACTTCTGGTGAAATTGGTCAACAAAACTTGTCTTCCTATTTCTTTTAAAGATTCTGTATTGTCGTGTACCTAAAAAGTATAAAAAGAGAGAAAATAAAGAAAAGAAAAAATAATGATACCTTGGGTTAGCCGGAGAATGTGGTAGACCTATGTTGAGGGATTGCCACAATAGAATAAAAATAATAGAATGAGAACATCATTAACTCACAAAAAATTACCCTGAAAATAAAGAATTTTTTTGCTGGAATTAACCAACTCACCAGAAATATATTGGCGGAACTAGACGACCCGTTGCTATATTATTTTGAGCCATACTAGTGTTAGAATAAACTAGATCTAGGGCTCCAACACAAAAAAATTATATCACTAGAGAAAGATATTATTGGAGATGAAGTTGTATTTGTTCACCGGCATGTGTTGATGAGTGTACTGGTTTCCTTGTAAGGTAGAAATTAAAACCTTCATTAGACTAAAGAAGACTTGGGTGAGAGGAAGAGAGAAAGAGACCAAGAGAAAAAGTCACCTCTAGAGAAGCAACTACCAATGGAGTATATGTAAGAGAAGAAACAACTGGCGAAGAAGAGTAGCCATCAAAGAAGATAACTCGGAGAAGAAGTGGCGTAGGCAGTTTTATTGTTGGGAGAGATATAGGGTTTTTTAGGAGAAATGCCAAAACTATGAGAGAATATCGGATATGCTAAAAATATAAAAATATATCATGTTTTGGTTCACAAATTTGAATATCTTGGCATTTATGTTAATATGATAATGAAATCAGATAACGTTAAATTTTTTGAAGTTATTTATCTATAAGAAACTGAATGTGAGTCATATAGTAAAGAAACTAAACGACATCGAAAAGAATCGAAAGACAACACACTTAATAAAGAGAATTCAAGATATAGTAAATATCAAAGGTTAAGTACTTTCTTTGGATAGCATTTTGTGATATTTCATCTATAAAATTAGCCTCAAGAGTTTAAAGAAGATGTGTTCTACAAACGCATCATTTTGAAAAAAGACAATCTATAGTGAGATAGAATTAATATTCAACATCCATACGTGGGACATGGGTGATCTTCCTCCTGAAAATAAACCTTTAGGTACAAAAAGCTGATGTAACTATTGACAAATATAATGCAAAACTTGCTGTCAAAGGTTATTAAAAAATGAAGGCCTTGACAATTTTAATACATATTCATCGGTTACAAGAATAACATCTATTCAGATTTAAGTAGCACTAGTAGTGGTATACGATCTTGAAGTCCATCAAATGGATGTAAAGACAACTTTTAAATGGTTAATTCGAGGAAGAGGTTTACATGGAACAACCTGAGGGTTTTGAGGTTCTAGGTAAAGAATAAAAATATGCAAACTTGTTAAATCATTACATGGACTGAAATAAGCACCTAAAAACGAAACACAGAGTTTATTAAATTATGCTGGTGGGCTAAAGATCAATGGGTATGACAAATGTTTATGAGAAATGTATATACATTAATAATACTTCAATTCACCAAATCATTGTTTGTTTTTATGTTGATGGCATGATGATCATCATTAGAGGAGTTTCTAAAATAAATTCTATTTAATAGATGTTGTTTAGAAAATTAAATATGGAAAACATAGGAGTTGATAATGTACACTTAGGGATAATAATTCATAGAACTTCTCAATGTTTACTGTTTTTGCAGTCTCATTACATTAAAAATATTATATAGATTGAAATAAACACCTAAAAGGGCATAAAAAGTTTGATTAAACTATGTTGATGGGTTTAAGATCAATGAGTGTGATAAATGAATGTACATTAAGAATATTTCAAACATCAAGTTATTGTTTTCTTGTATGTTGATGATATGTTGATCATTATTAGAGGCATTTCTAAAATAAATGTTATTAAATAGATGTTTCCTATCAAGTTTCATATGGAAGACATAGGAGTTGCTAATGTAATTTTAAGAATAATAATTCGTAAAACTCCTCTAGTTTTAGTATTTTCGCACTCTCATTACATTAAAAAGGTACTTTACAAGTTCAAGTATTTAAATTTCATTATTTCCAAGATGCCAATGGATGTGGGCTTTGCACTTCAAAAGGATGAAGACAAAACGTCTCACAATTGGAATATGTAAGAGTTTTTGGAAGGTTGATGTATATCATAAATTATACGCTATCATATGTAGAGTATGATCTTAGTAAAATAAGTTGGTAAACAATTAATCTAAATAAACTCATCACATTTCAATAAAGAGAGTTTTGGGTATTTAAAATTTACTAAAACTATGCTCTGAAATAAAAAAAATATCCTGCGGTACTTGGAGCATATAGTGATGCAAATTCAATCATTGGATATGAAGTTAAATCCACGAGCGGCAATGTATTTACTCTTGATTAAGGAGTTGTGTGTTGAAAATTATGCAACATGTATAGCACTTTATATAGTGGAATCTTTGGTTATACCTCCAGATAAGGTTGGTGAAGAAGCTAAATGGCTATGAAATTTCTTAGAAGATATTCCTTTCTGGCCCAAATCATTGGCATCTGTATGCATACACTGTAATACCAAGAGAATTGGAAGGTTTAGGAGCACTCTATATAACAAGAGAATTTTTCACATAAGATAAAGACATAATATTGTTAGGCAATTACTCTATAGTTATATTATCACAATTGACTATGCAACATTAAATGATAATGTGTCGACCCAATTACAAAAGGCTAAATTAGAGAGGTGACTAAAATATCATTAATGGGAATGGATTTAAGGCCTAGGAAAAGTCATCATGGAGGCAGATAGATTTAAGGCCTAAGATAAGTCATCATGGAGGTAACTCTATGTAGTAGATTGGTGATCCCAAGACTAGGTTTAAGAAGATCAACAAAGTTATTTATGATGGTTTAATATAGTCAAAGAATTTAATCCATTATCACGATGAAGAAAATGTCCAGTAAAAAAGGATAAAACTCTAATTATTAAGCTTTGTAATGATTTCTAAATTTGGAAAATATGAACAAATAGTTTATCTATGGGATTAAATATTTAGAAATCACCTACCTGAGTGTGATGTGTAAAAAACTTCACAAAGAATAACAATCAATGTCAATTCTTTATGCACTTCTGAAACTAGGAAGTGTTTATGGCTGAAATGAATGAAACCATGAGAATCACAGTCTGTTAAAGGCTAGTTGTGACTTGTATTGTCTAGTGTACAATAAAGTTCAATGGTTAAAAAATATAGCATCTTCTAGTTAATCCAATACATCCGACATAAGTTCACTATGGAAAATTCAATGAAAAATCTACTTATCAAGATGTAATTATTTTTTCTTATAAATCACAAAGATGTTCGTATATTTCTTTGCATTATATTTATTCTCCTTTCATGTTGGGGAATCATTGGGATTGATAGATGAAAAAATGAAATTTATAATGGAAAGTGAATGAAAAAATAAAAAATAAATGGAAAATAAAAAGTGAATGAAAAATTAGGGAAGAAAAGTGGAGGAAATGAAATATGTAATTTCTCTTACTTTTGAAAGATGCATTTCTCTCACATTGGTGGTGGGAGAAGTGAACATTCTTGAGCTTAAATTGAGTATAATTTCTTCTAGCTAATAATGATCTAATAAGAAGCGGTGCCCCGTGCCGACGTCATCATTGGTCACTCGGCTCAGCCTTGACTTCGATTTTGGCTTCGAATTTGAATTTGGAAAAAGATCAATCGAGAAATTATGTTTTTGATTAAAATTCATTTAAAACTATTTATTTAGCAATAATTTAATCTAAAAATTTAAGTGGGCCACATAGGAATTGCATTTCAAAGAAATGCATCATTTCAGGTTCCTATTGGTCTATGCAGAGGGCATATGTCGCCGAATACAGTCATATACGGGCCACATATACTCCTATAGAGAGAAAAAAAATTCTTAAATTTTAGTGTTTTAAGAACACAACAAATATTCCATATCATACGACCACATGTAGGCCGCATATACAACGTCAATTCCAAGAGGGTGCCATATTTCACCTGAAAAAATTTCAACTTTTCAGAATCATTGTTTCTCTTCTGAAGAAGTACTTTGGGGATATCAATGCATGATTGTTCCTCAAATATGGAGTGTGAAATAACTCCTATTCTTTTGACTTACTTACTTTAAAATATTATGTGTTTACTCCATTGAATGAATTTACTATTCGACATAATTTGAGGTACCGCTCTTTTGTTGAAGTAGATTATTTTATTATGGGAGGATCTATTCCATAACTCGGGTAATTGAGTAGAATAAGTTTCTTAAGGGATCATTGTAAATTTAATGGACTTGATCTTTTCTTACTTTTTTTACTATTTCTAGAAAAATAATTTATGTTTTAAGTTTGCTTACTGTTCATACTTTGTTAGTTTAAGTTTAAAACTTGTTTGTTGTTCATACTTTTTGGTTTAAGTTTAAAATATTTTTGTTATTCTTACGTCTTAACACAAATTATATCTTGAATAACAACTTTGTAATTGGGTTTGTTGGAGTCAAGTATTTTTTTACCTTTTTTAGTTCAAAAATTAATTTTTTAAAATTATGATAAGAAAAGGCAAAAAGAACTAGTTAATGGGCTTTTGTGCCATGTCATGGCGTGTGAGTTATACATATTCTATTTTATTGATTACTTATAGGCAGAGTGCCTAAATGGAACAGTATGAATTGAGTTGAAATGTTTAAATGGTCGGAGATTTAGTTTAGGAGTCTATATATGGAGAAAATTCAAGGTTTTGTCTACGTGTACGGAAAAATGCTTTCAACATTACCGACAGACTAATAATGTATATAATAGTAATATTATGTTGTCGTAGTGTTACGTCTGTCGTAATGATTGTGCATAAAATGTTTTATTTCCCGCCTCTTGGAAAAAGTAATTTATACTCTAGGCTGACCTAATACAACATCACTATGCTTAAATTAAGCTACTTAACTATCATTTTAATAATCCTACCAATGGTTCCATTAATAAAAAGTACATATTTTTTTCTTTCTAATAATCTATTAAGTGACAAATCTTGTATGTGTTCCTAAGAAAGGAAATTTGTCCTTTTTTGGGGTTTCAAAGGGGCATGAAAAGCCATAAGAACTCTTGAATGAAAAAAAAAAAAAACTATTTAGGAACAAATGAACCATTTTATACCATTTTAAACATGTTCCTTGGAAAGTTATTTTTTAACATATCAGTATGTGAGATATGTAATTACATTTAACCTTTTATAATATTTTCTATTTTTGAACATATAAATTCTTGAACCCCAGACCCTCTATGCACAGAAGAAAACTAAAAATAAAAATGAAAATGAAGAAACTGATATAATTTTTCTCACCTTTAAAAGTACTTCTAACACTTGTAGTTCAAATGTCATATCAGTGATAAGGTTTGTATAACTCAATGGAGTGAATATTGTAGTCCTCATTCACTATTAAAAATTGCAAGAACATGAGAGTCAAGTCGAGCGACGGAGTCGGTATTCATGAAGAATCGAAGCCTAGTTGATGAATTGTGCAAAGTTCTCTAGTTGAACTCCCTTGGTTCAAACAATCCAAAGGAAAATATTCATTTTGATTGAGGAATGTCTGTCTATTTAATTAATTCCACGGGTTTAGTATATTTTCTTTCTACCTAACTAGTAAACAATGTTAAACTAACCGATGGTCTCAATTTATTTATTTTATCTTATTTTATTTACAAAATAATTAAAAGAAATATTAATAATTTTTTTTTATAAAACCAATATATAGGATCGATTTTTCTAGAATATTTTTTACCAGATTGTAGAAAACTATCACACTAATCCATCGTGTCCATAAATTTTTTGTTGCAAAAGAAAAAAACAATCTGCTTAAAACCTTGCAACTTCAGATCTCACCTGCCAAAAAAATACAACTCAATATGTATCTACGACCCAACACTAAATACCACTAAATAAAATACAAAAGAACTATAGCGTAATAAGCATATTGAATACCAATAAACTAATGATCCATCACAAGGATCTACAAAGTCTTCCAAAATTCCAATATATACAAAGCTTATAACATGAAGTTTCAAATTATTTGCAATATTAATGTTCAATAACGTTCTAACAACTACGAATTTTTTTAATGCACTCTTAATTAGATCTTCATTTTAGTCGGGAGAAGAACAGGGCATATCATGCATGCCACTTACAACTAGGTTAGTCACCCCTGATTTGAGTAGACATCATGGGCCGATCGAGCTAAGGTAAAGCACAAGTAAAGTTAAAGCGAGGAAAGTAAAGTAAGGCAATACAAGAATGAAAGTAACAGTAAACCTACTACATAACAAGAACTAAGAACAGGTTAGAGTATCAACCTAGGCATTGTAAAGAAAGTACAATAATCAAGTACGTAGTTCAATGACCTTCTGTCCCACCACACAACGATCTACCATATAGTCACAAGAACTAAAAATACAAAGGTCACCTAGGCTCAAGTTGAGGGTAAACAGAGTCAAGCTA
>JBDJHY010176199.1:0-12207 GCA_039654485.1 Withania somnifera
AACGTCTGGTCAGGCACCAATTTCTATTTTTCCAAAATCCAACCAATACCAGTTTTATTAATTTCACTAAGCATTCTGGCCAATCAACCCAACCTTTTTATTTGCTCAAAAACAGGAACAAAACCAGACCCTATAGAGTACAAGTAGTGTAGGGATGAAGTTTAATGATTAATATCTTACCACTAGGTGGTGGGTACTGAAGAGTTACTCACCTATGCTCAAAATCAGTTACTAAATAAGTTTAACATACTTACAAGTTTATGGTGTAAAGATTTGACACTTGAATACACTTGCAAATTCTTTAAAAACAAAGAAGCCTTAGGGTTTAGCAGCTCAATACGACTTGTAAGATTTTGGTGTGAAAAAATACATTAAGAACAAGCCAATTTATAGTTGAGAATTTAGTAGTGGAAGATGCAAGAGTACATATGTGTTAATGGGGAGTTAGTCGTGTGAAGTTAGGGCATTGCAAAATAGAGGGAAATGATCATTCATGGCTTAAATAACCCTTTTACCAATTTGGGTTGGGTCGGGTACCCTTTTTAAAGGGCCTGACCCGATCACTAAATTTAAGGCCTCAAACGGCCAAGTAAGTGAACCGTCTGCCACCATACAGTTCATCTACTCGTCTGTCTGGGTGCTATGCCTATCCAGTGAGGTTCCAGTTAGACGGTGGCCTTGGGTGATTCATCTGTGTCCAGAAGAACCGTCCAGGGGTCTGTCTTACTGGGTAGTTTTGCTATCAACACCATATTTTTATGAATTAAACCCCTATAGCATCTGTGATCATAAACTAGACTCTCAAAATATTGAAAAATATACTAACAATTTACTAAAAGCAAAAACAACACAGAATAAACTAATAAGGGATAGAAATTTTTGGGTTGCCTCCAAATAGAGCTTAATTTAACATCGCGGCACGACGGTTATCTAGAAGTCCTCAGACTTTTTCCTTGTTGGGAATTTGCACGGTGTCCCTAGGCAGTGTTCCAACTCTACGCTGGTTCAACGATGCGAATAGTTGCCCAATCTGAAATTCCAAGTACCTGATTGAAGCAGAATGAGATTCAACCCTTTGATAAATATTTGAAACCTTGGTGTTTATGGACTGAAGGCTCTCATCAATAACTCAACTCCAGTTAGCACTTTTCTCAATATCTCTTCGATTCTGAAGGTGTTAGCCTCCCTTTCGCGTTGTCCCAGAGGCATGTAAACTCTATTACAATTTTTATTAAACATTTCCCTACATTTCTAAATGCTCTGTTCTTGGTCTCGGTAGGCTCTTTTGTCATTGAAGTATTCGCGGATGTAGTTCTGACCTTGGATCCCTTGTTGGAAACCCCCTGATTTTGGAGGTACTTGGCCTCTTGGTCCGAGTCAGAATCATCTACGCCACAAGTTCCTTTCTCACAGGACTTGACAACTTTGACCTACCATAACTTCCCCTAAGCAGTTGTGTAGACATCAGATCAATATGTGTTTTTAAGTGTGCCATGTTGTGGTCTCTCTCCTCATCTCTATGACGTTGCTCAGCGGACATGACATCATTTTTGGCCCCACCAGATAATCCAGTCTCTCTGGTGTGCCAGCCTCTATTGTTTTTCATTACTGTGTCCAACTTTTGGTACACTTAGGCATAGGTGTATGACATATAGGACCTACCATTAATTCCTTCCACGGCTAGTTTTGAAGAAGCATTCAGCACACGATAAAATGTTTCCTTCAGATAGTTATCTCTAAGCCAATATGTAGGGCATTTCTTGATATTCTTGTTAAATTGTAGACATACCTCATGAAGAGCTTCATCAGGCCTCTGCCTGAATTTGGTTATCTCATTCTGAAGTACAAGCATTTTGGATGGGGGAAAGAACCTTTCTACGAAAGCGTCTTTCAGTTCCGCCCAATTCGCAATAAAATCGGGAGGTAAATCGTCGAGCCACATAATAGTTTCCCCACTCAGTGACAGTAGGAAAAGCCTAAATCGAATGGCATTTTGGCTCA
This sequence comes from Withania somnifera, assembly GCA_039654485.1. Classification (NCBI taxonomy): domain Eukaryota; kingdom Viridiplantae; phylum Streptophyta; class Magnoliopsida; order Solanales; family Solanaceae; genus Withania; species Withania somnifera. The sequence goes on from JBDJHY010176199.1 coordinate 2,002, forward strand.
TTCCAGGAAGGTTGTAGGACTTACAGATGGATGTGAAGTTTTCAAATACAAGTTCGGGTCCTCGCCAGCTATTCCACGTAGCAGACCCTTCATTGTCAGCAGTTGTATTATTGTGCAATGGTGATATCAAATTTTCTACCTGGGGCTAGCGGGGGTAGTATGATCGCTCTTGTTTCCCCAACCTCATCAAGTTCTGCCTCATCATCATCCACATACAACTCGTGAGGTCTCATAGGTTGAGGCCTTCGGGATGAATTTGGATAGTTTACGTGTTGATCCGCTGCAGGATGTTGCTCAAACTTAATTAGGGCAGCATTATCCGGTCTATTCATTCTACCGAAGGTTCTGGATATGTTGGGATTGAATGGAAACAACGATACTTTTTGACTCCGAGTGTTTGGCATGCACCACCTGTAACCTGCAGTATATGAAAACAACACAAACATGAAAACTGTAAATAAACCTAACTATAGTTACTATGTTTAGACTTTACCAAAAAACGTATTTCCCGACAACGATGCCAAAATTTGATAATGCCCAAATTACACTTCCTTTAGAAGCATAAGCAGATGGTTGTCAATATAAAACCCAACTAGGTTGGGATCGATCCCACAGGGAATAAGGTGTCGGATATATGCCCATCAATAGTGACTAGCAGTTAGTGCTTGCTTCTAGCAATGAACGAAAAGTAAAAAGGGAGAGTTGTGTTATTGCAATACTCGTTGGTATTGTTAATGAATGTCGATTTATTCAAGTGTATTGTTAACCTAGGTTTACGTTCAACAGGGTTTAACCAACCTTTGGGTTGTAATCTTTACACAGTTGCATAATCCTTCCTACACGTAGAGTTACGTACAAATATAATGCTATTTACTTAGGTGTTTTTCAACCTTTAATCCTAAGTAAATCTCTTTTACACCGGCTCGGGCTGTGAACGAGTGCATTGTATTTGTCATAATAACTCAAGACGATTACTCTTGTTATAACAACAACCATTACACGAGGGTTAACTCCCTGAATTTCTTAGCACATTCTCAACTCCTAGTTTTATCCACAAGTTCAGTGCTAGTTAAAACTAGGCGTGTTCTAGCATTTACAACCACTAAAAGTCAGTTATTACATAGAGATTATGTTACATTGGAATAGATGCAACAACATATACAAATTACAACCCTAAGGCGGTTTAACCCATGAATCCTGCAACTCCAGGTTGGGGTTTAACCCACAATTACTATCATACTACAATAGAAAAACCATAACGTGATGAGTAATATACTGCAAAAGTAATATAACACTTGTGTTCTTACAAAAGTAAAGGTATCAAACCCGAGAATTACAACACTCTCTCTGTGTTTCTCCCTTCCTTTTTGTAAGTGTTGGCGTCTGTTTTAAAGTTAAACTAATTGTGCTATTTATAGAGTATGGGTGTAAGTACAACAACAAAAAATTGGGCTGGGCAGTCATTTTGTCGAGAGAGTAGGCAAATCTCCTAGTGATAGACGGTCCGTCTGTCACCACCTTTATCCAGTGAGTTTTCTATTCGATGACACTCGTTGGGCAAATCGTCTCCCAGCAAACGAGACATTTATTGGGCCACCTGATTCTTGGTCTTTAACCAGGGCACTTTCACTTAGGCGGTTCTTTTAGGTTAATCTTCTGACCACAGATGGCTCGTTTATGGTGTCGCCTGTTTGAGTGTTGTTATCCAGTGTGATTTCAGTTGGGCGATTAGGTCAGACGTTTTGTCTGAGGGTAGGCGAACCGTTTCTTCTTTAAGTGAAACTCACCCTTTTCTACACAATTTCTGCATACTTCCACATATTTTCTTAACGTTGTAAATACTCAACAAAAGCGTTAAATCACATTGTTATTACTCCAGAAAATGCTCTATTTTTGGGGTTTTAAGTGCACAACGTGACGTAAAATATCGTCACATTAGTTTGGCATGCCACTTTTGTCTAGATTAGTTAACTTTTTCTAAGTCTAGGAATGTCTTGAAACTAGTCAATGTGCCTGCAAAATCAATAGCTAGGTTAGCAAAATAGTCTGCAGTATGTTCACTTCCATCATAACATGTTGTATCTGAATTATCCTTTCATTTCTTAGCATGTTGATAGAATTAACCTTCAGAGCCACACTCCAAGGGGTTTTCCACACTCCTTCCAAAATGTTTACCATAGATAAGGAATCAGTTTCTATGATAAAAGGAAGAAAGTTCGTCTCTAACCAATATCCACTCCCTTTCTGATAGAAGTAAGGAATTTTCATCCCTTTCTCTTATAATATCTCTCCCTCTACATATCTAATATAGGATGCAACTGCATTAGGGCTGGGATTCCCCCTAAGTTTCCCATTTGTATTATATTTGAACCATCTTCCAAGGGGTAGTGTCCATCTGATCACCTTGTAACTTATCAAAGATGTGTTCTGCTATAGGTATTGTACCATTCTAGGCTATTCAAAAGGTAGATGTTGCAATCATAGATATTTGGTCTTGATTACCTTATGGATTATAGCATTGATGTTGTAAAGAATATTATCAATTGTACAAATTCCATCATGGATCACAGTGTTTCTCTACTTCTAGATGCAACAAGTGATAATCATGGGGGTAGCTTGGAGAATAGTCTTCATCTTTTCATTCCAATTGCCTCTCTCTATATTTTAATAGTTTGTTTGATCTGAACCCATGGGCCCTGCAAACTAGTTCCACTCACATAATAAGTCCATATTCTCCTAGTCATTTTCCTGTGTAGAAAAAGATGCTCAGCTGTCTTTGGTTCTAGAACTGTACAACAGTAGCAACGTGGTTTAGTGTTTCCATTCCAACTTGCTATCATAGTTGGCACAGGTACTCTTGCTTTCTACAGTCTAATTGAAAAAAGAAATCTTGAAAGTCAAGGAACTCATCTATAATTTGTTATAAATCCCAGAGATTTCTCCCATATTTCTACGAATATTCCAGGCACTTCTGACAGTGAATCGACCTGTACTAAAAGTTGTCCACCTAGATTTGTCATGACCCTCTACCAGTTTACTTATCCATAGGTACTCTTGTTTTCCAAGGTTTGTCACTCATTCATTACATGATTTGGTTAATGATTAAAATTTTGTATATTTAGGCTATCAACTATTATAATTGCAGTTGGAATATTCCATATGATTAAACTCCTTATCCTCATTGTTGGTCTGTTCTATTACTTCTTCTCCACCATTCTAAATTGTTTGTAATTCCACAGTTTTCTTTGAGCTGTTCCTTTGTTTTTTGAGGTCTTCAATTCTCCGACTTCTAATTCTTCATTTTCTTTCTGATGCAATATCGAAAATGTAGAAGAAAAACACTAAATAAAGGATAGATGGACAAAAAAGGAAAGGATAGATAGAAAAACACAAAGGTAGGAAATCAATAAAATTAAAGGGAATATCAAACCCTAAAACACTATTGATTAATCCTATCCTAAGCACTACACTCTCACGAAGACCCCAAAGAAATTGACTTCCATGAGACCCCCATTTTTCACAAGGTTTAAACACAAGCTTTACCAAAAAGCTTTTAAGTCTTTACCAAAAAGAAAATTAACTAATGAAATAAAATAAACTCCTATTTCTACTACTAGGGAAAAGGGGAAAGGATAACTATTAAAAAACATCATCAAGAAAATTAACTAATGAAATAAAATAAACTCCTATTTCTACTACTAGAGAAAAGGAGAAAGGATAACTATTAAAAAAATATCCTTAATAAAGTAAGGACCTTGTTTGGCATCCTCAAACCATGAATTTGGGACATTTATAGATTAGCCTTCTTTGCATGCTCCCTGTTTTTTTATTCTATCAATGCCCTCTCTCTATGCTATCTTCCAAAGCTTGTGGGCCTTCACATATGGAACTCTAATTGTCTCGAGGGACTCTATATTTTCAAACAACTAGTGCATATCTTGGAAACTTGCAATATGAATTCCTTGAAGCACTTTAATCATGGTTAACATGCTCCGTTTGCCTTCTTTAACTAATGTCCTCTTGATTAGACTTCCAAGTCTTGACGTAGCATGAGTAAGGCTGGACCGGATTGCATCACTTTCTCTTTCGATCAATCCCCCTATTTAAAATATCTTGGGGATTTCTTATCATTGTTCACATTAGTATCAACCTTTAGTTCTTCCTTATTCCTATTCTCACTAGCTGTTGTTTCTACCTCCAGTGCTGCAAATATATTGCTGATTGAGATACTGTTGGTATCTTGAGTATTGGTCTCCCATGTAGGTTCTTTCTAGGTATAGTGGACTTTGTGGCTTTATCACTGAGAAATTTATCTGAGTTCTTTTTCGTCGTAAACATCCTAGAAGTAGGATTCCATACTTGTTTCTCTTCTCCTGCTTTCTTTTTTCCTTTATACTTATGACTTGGGACATCATATATGAGTGGTCTCATTTGATATGATAGCCCATATTTAGCCAAATGTAGTACACATTTTTGGCCATCATATTAACAAAATTCTCCATAAGAGAGAACCACATTAGTATATCTCTATTTCTAAGGAAGCCAATTTTGAATTCTCCTTTTATTTCACATTGTTTGGGAATCTGCAATCTGAGGTCATCTAATTCTGGCCATCCATAGGAAAATTTTTCAACAACATATTGAAGATTTTCTATAGTGTTCATCCTGTAAATCTCATCCTCAGTCCATGATGCCCTTGGGACACCATTGTTGTATGTGATTGTTTTGATGGGGATTGTCTTAATGTATTTGTTTTTGGATTTACGAGAGTTTAAACCCTAGGGCTTTATCAGAGCGGCATAATTTTTATTAATTGAGTTAATTTGTTTAACTTGTTTACCTGTGTCTATGATATGCAAATTTTCAAGCTTGTTAGGCGAACTCTTAGGATTATTGTTGCTTGTTCTATCAGACATGGCTTTAGAAATTGGATTATTATGAGATGTTTCGTTTTGTAGTGAGGGGAAGTGGATGTTAAGGATATGGTCAGGGTAGCGTGAGAAGTAGACTAGCCATTAGCCGGAGCGGCCATTAGTGGTGGGAATGGGTTTTTAGGTTATTGCTGAGGTAGGATTTAGGGAAGCTAGAGAGCATTTATTAGGGGTCGCCACTAAAGGTTATCTGTTGCGAGTTTTTCTTTCGCCACAAAAAAATCTCTTTTCTTGTAGTATATTAGATCTCATATATGAGCTCCTACATAAGATTAACATATATTTTTTCACTTTTAAATCCATTTATACCTTAAAATTCAAATACTCTCAATCCTAGTCTCATATCTTCATGGTGACCACCTGCCATTGTGTCAACCTTTATGATAAATTCAGCAGCAAAGTTGCTTCTCTTTGCAAGGGGTTGCATTATTAATCAGGTTAAAAAAGGCGAGCAGTATAGAAATGGATTGGAAACATTTTTTTCCCCAGTAGTGGCGTACAAGATTATGAGATTACATTGAAAATATCATTCACGAACATTGTATCATGAATTATTCACCGAGTTAAAAAAATACAATTAGTGAAACAATATGGCCTGGAGGTGTTATGGCTTGTATAAAAAGTTACAAGCTAAAGAAACTACATTGGAAACTGATCTGGAAAATTTGATGAGTGCACTTTGGAGATGTGGTATACTCCTTGATGAGGATAGTGGTATACTTCTTAATGATTATGATAATGGTGATGATAACTACAATAGTGATAATGGCGAAGGTAGTGGTAATGATAGTGAGAAGGCGATGATTAAAAAGATAGTGGTAGTCAAAGTAGACTGATAGTTGAAGTCGGTGCTTCTCATAAAGCGGTGGTGATGGAAAAGGCAGTGATAGTCAAGCTACAGTTAAAATCCATTCTCCATCTTTATTCACTCAATAAGGCGGCGATGACAGCGATAGAAATGACGGTGATAGAACAGGTGGTGGTATTCAAGTAGTGCATTAAATACACCACCTCCATCTTCACTATCCCTTGTAATTTTATCCTCATCCGCAGAGTCAGAAACATTCCTGTTTGAAGCCAATGGGAGCCTTCTTCCACCTTCATTCATTCAACAAGGCGGTAGGAACGACGGTGATGGAATAGGAAAATGTGGTACTCAAAGAAGCGCATTAAATACATGATGAAAATAGATGACTTAAGGGTAAGGCAAGTAAAGCATTGGTTTTAGTTCTCTAAAATATTGAGGTCCCAAAAATTTTAATAGTGAATTCTATAATTTAATTTCATTTAAAACAATATTGAAGATTGTAAAAAATAAAAAGTACAAAATTCAAATTAAAGAAATAAAAAATTATCTACTTATTATTAGAATTATTTTAGAACTTTAAATTAATTCAAATTTTTATATTAATAGATAATTTCCTACAACAACATCAAAGGTACGCATTGCAAACAAATAGCTAACATTATATTATCCAGAATTAGCTTATTTTATAAATAATATTATTATGCAAATTTAAATGCTTAATATCTTTTAAGAATATTATACTAAGAGTGTAAGAACAATTCTAAATTGTTACATTATTTTTGTGTGTATGTGCATATATTTAAAGTCTCTTATTAAAATTTGGTTTTAGGCTACTTATGTTATTGAGACTCGCTGAACCAACCCAAATGCACCTCCACCTTTACCGGCGAGTTTATTTTCACTTGTATATATCCCTCGAGTGTGTGGATACTCCTGTGTATCATTGCTACCTAGTCAACAACGAGTTAAGAGGCGGAGGAGACGGCAACAGTCCAAGCGGAGGTGTAGGTGAAGTTTGGTGTGCTTGCAATTGCAATTGTAGCCGTTTACGATGTAGACATTATCAAGGTGAAGGTTGCTCTAGTATTAGTCTGTGATTAACGAGGTTATTACCGTTCTTTAATTATTAGTTTGATTACTTGACAACTTATGTTTATTTTATGATATACATTTTTAATTTAGATTAGTTTGAGGATTATATGTAGGTCATTCATGGGGAATTAACGATTGTTTACTTATGAATTTTGTGAATATTTGTATTTTGACGTTCTTGATAAATTGTATGATTTCGTCCTATTACGAGATTTATCAGTTAAGTCTTTCATCTTGAATGAGTTTTGCTGGTTGTACAATGAGTTACTGCTGTCTCGCTAGTTATATTGATCAATGAGGTGTTGATTTCCCCTACTTTAAACCAAATTAAAATGGACTAATTTTTTCTTCAAATTCTTTGATCAAGTTGTTTATTTTATTTACTAGATGTACAATTACAATTTTGATCAGTTAAAACAGAAGTAATTTAATTTCATAATTTTTTCGATGGTTCTGGTCTGTGCATTAGAACAAAGTTGTGTGCGCAACTCAGAGAGAGATATTAGTTAAATAGCTAACCCCCTAAGATATCAAATGAATAGGAGGAAATGAATTGTCAGTTTCATTTTTTTTTCTTGAAAAAAGAAAAGGTTTCACGTCTAAGATAAATTAAGATTCAATTTAAATTGTGGATATTGTTAGAGCCACCGCCCGCCAGTCAATGTTACCTTCCTAGTTGGTATTTCTTGACAATGCCAGCTACATTTAAAAGGCATTTCTTGCATGTCAATTACATTTTTCCGCCTTTAAGTTACCAGCATTTAAAAGTGAAAAATGCTGATATATTATACAAATTTAAGTACAAGTGTTTTTAGTTAATAGTTTATCCCAAATGTCTCTGTCGTTAATATTTTATAGTTTAAAAATCACTACTCTTACCCAGTAGCGGAATAAGGAATTTAATTAAGAATGTGCAATTTTTTTTTTTCAAATTGTGTTAAGGTATTTAAGTGGTGTAAAATAGAGGTATGGTGGAATAAGAGTAAAAACTAAACAAAAACTAATTACATGTGATCTTTGGGTTTTAACAAGATATTGGAGAGTTTGGGGGTTAAGACTTCACTCATATTCATGCCTAAATATAGCTTATGTTGGTTCAATTAATTATCTCGATTGTTGATTTCAGGGTCGATATTATGGTTATGGTCTCTCGATCCTCTAGCCTTCTATTAAACCTAGCGAACTAACTACATCGTTGAGAGGGATAGCCCGACTTAGTCTAACGCATTAGTGTTGTTTTCCCGTATTGGACCAAGTAGGTCCTCTAGGTAATCCAGGAGTCCTAGTGGCTAATCGATTCCCCCTTTATGAGAAAAAGATCCACACTCCCTATTATTCCACATTAGAACCCTCTCACCATTACTCGAATTCAAGAGTAGACGATAAAATTCTAACCTTCTCACTATCTCTCGAATTCAAGATAGCCAATATATTTATCCTAAAGTTTGCGACGCCTTAGAATACTAAAATAATTAAGCAATCAGGTTCCTAACCTTAACCCCGAAAAGAGGGTGTTTTGCCACTCATATGTTTACAAACAAAATCCATAAAGAATTTCAAAATATACAAGGAAACTAAAAAAGAAATATAACCCTAAAGAGTGAGTTCTTGCTCCTCTCTGTTTCTCCAAAACGTGTTATATCCAAAGATGATTGTAATGAGTAGTAATTGCCACTTATGTACTTACCAAAAACTTCCAAAACCACCCCCAAATTGAAGTTTTATTAATACCGAACGGACCCCAAAGTTCCCAGCTTTAAAAATCATAGTTTTGGAACCTGGGCATACTTTTTGTGTGTTGTCTCCTCAAAACTCAATGTGTTGTGTAAGGGATTGTAAATCTTGGTGAATATGTTGCAAAATACCCCTTTTTAGTCTCCAAAACGTGTGCAAAATCAGTCCCAGATGAAGCTTTAACAATACCAAGTCAGTCCCACAACTTTTGAAGTTATAAATCACATTTTTGGGTCCTGAAATACATTGTGCGTTGGGGTGGAGACTTGGGGATCTTAGAAGCGTGTCTCTCAAGTCATAGAGAATCCAAACAGTGTCCCTGCACGTTGGGACCGCTCTGCGCTGGAAAGTTTCATTAAAAATGTTGTGCGACTCTATGGACATAGCTGAAAGCGGCAGGGGAAAAATATGCTACTGCCCGACTTTGGGATACTATTTAGAGTTCTAAACCTTCACCTCATGCTTGTTTTTGAGTCCCTTTGCAATACCATGCACTTAATATTCACAAAAATCTTCAATGCATGCCCAAAACTTGACCATCAATTTTTTATAATGGTGCAAACAAGTCTCCAGGATCACAAACGTCAACTTTTCTAAATCAGCTTGGCAGTGACTTATATTGCATTTTTTGCTTCCTTGTCATATTTATATTGCATCTATCTCCTTCAAATAATATAATAGGATGTAAATGGTCCCCAACACAAGTTCCATGCCTCCATTCGAAACCCTTACAAGCTTCCTCGAATTTGCAGCAACCAAAGCTAAACTGATATAACTAGTTCCCATGTGATTTTGGCTACTTCGTTTCTTGATGTGGTTGATTGTTTCCAATGATATTTAATATAAAAATGAGTTCCAAAAACAACCTACAAAATCTCACAATAATCCATGACACAATTCAATACAAAACTCAAGAAAAGCACATCAAAACCTACCTAGACTAGCCATTCAAATCGAGCGATTCCGTTAAAACTATTTTTATTTATTTTGAACTTATTTAGGTCTAAATGGGTTATAAACATGTTAATAAAGGTACTCAATGCCTATTTACAATATTATTCATATTTATGCTCGCAAATACCGCAAATTATTCTCAAAACAAAGCTAAAATGTAGGTAGAACAAGGTATTCAAGTATATACTTGCACCTATGATCATAAGAGTGTAAAGAATTAAATATACACTCATTATAACTAAAACTTAATCTTTGTACACCATATATTGTTTTTGGAAAAAAAATGTACATTTGACCACCTGTAATGAACCCTACGGTCAATTCTGTGTTTTACGTGTTTGTATGCATTATAGAGCATTCATGTAGTTATCCAAGTCATTTATGAACTGTTGGGACTGGTAGCCCAACTCCCTGGCGCTTCACTTGAGATTTATCTCACTTTTCCTATTTTAGAGCCTAGGTACTCGTTGACTTTAGCCAGTAATCCTTTAAGATGAGCTTGGAATCAAATTTTTTTAGTTTCATTAGCTCCGAAATACAGACTTTGGTCTAGGTGGACCCTTGGATCGGGCATGGGAGCTTCGGTGTGAGTTTATCTCATTTGACAAGATAAAGTTGGCCGATAGTTAAATATATGACTTTGGTCAACATTCGATGATCGAAGCATCGGATGGAAAATCCAATTAT
>JBDJHY010176225.1:0-12206 GCA_039654485.1 Withania somnifera
TAGGCTTTCAGATTGAGTATGTAGTAATCAATTTTGGTTCGAGATGTTGTTTTCCATCTATTACAACCTTTGACATTTCATGTTTAGTTAATCCACTATTGTTGTTATTGTTGTTGCTTCCACCCTATTTTTTTCATTTTTAGCAGTATGTCAGATTCTCAGGGTTAGTTGAGGATCCTACGAGGTTCTTGTCATAACCCAATTTCTTGAATCATAAGAAGCCTACATCTCACCATAAGAGAACCACCTAACAAATACAGAAAAGCAACAGTACTGAATAATAGCAAAAGATAAAGACAAATAAATACAAGTCTAAAGTAAAGATGCAATATCAGTCTACAATAGTACAAATGATAGAAATGAAAGATGGAGAGAGAGGTAAAGGCAAGCTTCGCCGATCATGAAACTAGTAAAATAATTATCTATACTTTAATGCAGTCCAACGATACCAATAAATCTATGAAAATAGCAAGGTCAAAATGGTACTACGAGCATGCGAACCTGAAAGTCCAAAAAAAAAGGTAATAAAAATGTTCCCAATATCAAAGGGACTCATACCAAAAATTTGGAGCTTCGACGAGCAAGAAATAATCTTGAAACAATGAAATAAAGTGACGAACCAACGTTGGAATTTTGGGTGAAATTTTAAGAAATTAAAGTGGAAACTTATAAATAATTGATAGAAAAATTAAGAAATCAAGTTTCCAACATCACTCAATCACCAAGGTAAGAACCCACGAGTTTTAATAGAGGTTTTAGAGTGTTTGGAAATGGAAAAATGAACAAAATCTGAAAATTCATATTTGAACGGGTATATATACTAATTAGGGGCATCACACCTATGGAGGAAGGCTCATAGGTGGGGAAGAATGGTCATAGGTGCGACCCTCCTGACTCATGGCCTCGTTCACAGGTCCGAAATAAATCTTGAAGGTATGAGCTCGGCCTGCGTGCAAGGTATCGCAGGTGCGACATTGCTCCTAAGGAAAAAACAACGCAGGTGCAACATGCACCAACAATCTTAGCTAAGAAATTCAACTTCAAAACAAGGCTCAAAATGTGTTTGAAACCCAATGAACACAAATCATATATTCTACTTAGACTCAACGACACATCAAAATTTTGATTTGAGATCATTTCGACGACATATTAGCCATAGTCAACTCCATAGAAAAATAACCACCTTTCTAACCGAGTATTGAAAATAAGCCCGATTAGCTCAGATCTCGAACGAACAACTCATCTAACCTAAACTCGATATTCTGGGATTGATAGATTAGTCGAATTTACCGATTTGAGGCTCCGATCAAAAAATGACTACCCAAGCTCCACTTATGATCTAGAAAGCTTATCAAACACGCAAAATCAGATAAATTCACAATGAAGGCTTCCATACATGAACCAAGAGTCTTTCAAGACTAAAATCCACATTCTGGAGCTAATAGAACCATGGAAATTCAATACTAAGTTTGTTTTCAAGGAATGTTGACATGTGTCAATGATATCAAAAGTGAAGGCATTGAATTAGGGAACTAGACATATTGACCAAATGAACGACTCGGGAACCAAACCACTAGTCTTGATAATTCATAAATTATTTAATGCTACTAAAGGAAAGCTCTAAGATGCAAGAACATGTAAAAACACAAAAAATGACTTGAAGGATCATTACAACATCCATTATTAAAAGGAGTTTCGTTCCCTAAAGTCTGAAAAAATGGGGGAAAGAAAAGCATCACACTCTTAGACATGATAACACAACCACACAAGACCTGCTCGTCTAATCTAAAGGTTCCCAAGGCATAGGAATACCTACACAGAACCTCGACTGCCAGAAACTCAAATCACTAAACTTGAACAATCACAAACCCTCACATAAATGCTAAATCCACCATCAGAACTGAACAAATATAACCCCAAAATACACCACCCATATCAGAAACAACCTCATGGTTCAACCCGAGTAAGAAACAAGAAAAATGCCAACCAGAAGTCTGAAACTAGGAACCAAGCCTTAAAATCATACCAAACAAGCATAAAAGCATACATTACAAACCAATCCACCACTTACAGTGACTTTCAAAAACTCATTAAAAAATTCGATAGAAACCACAAATGCTTCAGTAACCATTTTAAACCACTAAAATCCAAGCACTCCAACAACCACCATCACCTAAACCAAGTCCAGAAAGTGAGTAATTTAGTTACCAACTTTCAAAAATCCAACCATGACATAAAGCAAAGTCCCGAAGCTAAAAAACTACATAACTAGGGTATGCACATCAACCATAATATTGTACAAAATAAAATCCAATGAACAAAAGCCACTTAAACCACTAACCCACATAAAGGAACTGACCCGATAGAAGCGAACAAACCAACTCAAATAGTCAACTGACCACCAAGACAAAAAACTGATTAATTTGCCGGTAACAAACGAAGATAGCATATCCTAAAAGCAATAACAATCTGATACATGAACTAAAGTAACTCGATTTGGATGGTAGAACCGTCATGAACTCCAAAACACATAAAACAAGAACCCTCATATTGATAGAATAGGTAAAACAATGATTCTCCACCATAGCCAACTATTATCAAATCCATGAGGTAAATCACCCATAGGAAGAGGAAGCATGAGACCATACAGTTAAGGAAAATACCTCGATAAAGCAGCAATACCACACTAACTAGTATGCCAATACATACACCCTCAATCCAATCCACAACACTTTCAGAACCTCACAGTACTAACCACACTTTGTTGTTTTACCCTGATGACTTGAAACAAGGTATGAAGAACATGTCATCTTAATATCCAGTTCTTACTCAAGCCCAAACTTAATGTATAAACCAACACTTAAACAAATAGAAGAAACCAAGACTAATCGATGATCAATCCATAGGTGACCACTCGATGAATAATCCCAAATCTATTATACCATTAACATACCAGGAAAACTAACATGAGGATCGAAATCCTTAATCCACTACTAAAGAACTACCTATGAAAAAGCGTATATGAATAGATATACCATTAAGTCCCAGCAATTACTTAGCTAATTCTAAATTCAAACCTCAAATCCTTTCAACTGATTAAAAAGCAGGGACAACACAAGACCATATCCACCATGGGTTTAGGAAGCCAGTTAATAGGACTCAAAACCAAACTCTTTAAACCTTTATTACAACAAAAGTTAGATAAAAAAGAGAGACAAATATAGGCTCAAATGCACAGAACAATATCAATAACCTATAATAAAACTCTCTCTAAGAAGGAAAGGTAGAGTAACACCCCTTAGTGATACAGAGACTTGACAAGTAAAGAAGAGCTAAATCACAGTTAAAAGCTAAACAAGTCAAAAAATCTCACATGACTAATCTGCTAGCCCAAGAGACTAGATAATCCACAAATAGTGCATGGTTATTGAAACCTATCATGCAACCATAAACATACTATCGAGACTCAAGACATGAATTCGATGCAACAGTCAAGGAATGCAAAAAAGGAGAGTATATTCTAACTATGCCTAAGATATTTTTGGTCAACCTTTCTATCGACCATATTGCTGGGTTAAATCAAGCTTTTTAACGACTACCCAATAGGATCTAAAATCACAATCCACTACTAAAATATTAACTACTAGAGTAGCAACAAATAACACCAATAATAACAACTGGAAAACAACTCTTATCACAGAGAAAAGTAACAATGAGCTAAAACGGAAGGGCACATAACCATAGAAGCCAAATAAGGGAACATATAATGTGAGCTCAACAAGTAGAAGGATAAATAAATACATATAGATGGATACCAAATATACAAAGGATAAATTAGGTGAGGTCTAGCTAATCACGGGTTAAGAACATCAAACCGGAGGTCATAGTGATTGAGGCGTCGTGAGGACTCTGACATGAATGAGCTGATGGCTAAACTATGAGCTGAACAACTTCAGCTGGGGGCCACTCTCTAGCTAAGTGGACCATGGTATCACAAGTATAATAGAGGCCCACCATCCAAACCCTTCAAGAGGGACTAAAAGAGCCATAATGACCACCATAACTCGAAACCCCAAAAGAAGTACCCATCACAGTCTAGTCAATACCCTGAACCAAACAAACTTATGGCAGGGCTTACCCCCGCTGTGTAAAATCCACATAAATATGACCTGTGGTCTAAAATACATAACATAGACCATAGGGATTAACTGAATGATATAAACTGGAAACACCCATACTCAATCCACTAAAACCATTTGAACCCCACCAAAAGGTAATGGGACTGTCTAATCTAGACCAACTAGTTGACCCCTAGCTCATAACTCTCCATCAACAAAAACACCCACGGCTGAGATCCCTGTTACCTCCTCCATTAACCTTCTGACATAGGCTCTCAATCAATATTATGTGGCCAGTAACCTGAGTGAATGAATGGCCTTTAGCTACCAAAGACGCAAGTGCTAAATAGAGGGGGTAAAATCAATCCATCAACAAAGGTATGGGTCCTGTCATACTCAGAAGGAAAACCATAATGTTTTGCCCAAACAACTCATAGAATTCTACTTCTTACTTAATCATAGATAATTAATCCTACTGTAGACCCAAAAACTCATACCTCACTTGGGAAGTACTCCCAATATTGGGTGAAACCCTATTTGCAATACACCACCTACTGATCTCAACACTCCAAGAAGTAACTCTTAAAGAACGGGCATGGTGATAAACCCTGTGGGTGAAAAATCAAGTGCAACATGAGCAAATCTCTAGACACTAGGAGGCTATTGAACCAAAATAAGCTCAGGCTGCACCACAAAATCTCTAATAGGTGTATCATCTTTGAAGGATGCTGAAATGCAAGCACATCCTTGATATCAGACTAGATCCCTAGTATGGCTCCCATATGGAGTTCTATATGAAAGTACAGCTTGTCTCCCATCTCCTTCTTCTACCAAAGATCGTGGTCATTTCATCTATGGAGGAGTGAATAAGAACAAAAGAGATTTCAAGAGATAAACTAGGGTGCACACTTGATATGAAAGTGAAAAATATATGGATTTCCTAAAGACTTCACCATATCCTCTCGAGGATAAGATATGAAAGTTATTGTACTCGACTCGTAAGACTCTACTAGAAATTAATTCATGTATATTGGATACCAATGAACCTAGCACACATATACTAACTTGTCATGAACCATTTCTTAAATCACAAGGGAACTTACATCCCACCGTAGGAGAACCACCAACAAATATAAAAAAGTAAAAGTGCTGATTAATAGTGAAAGATAAAGACAAATTAAGGATAGAACATGGGAAATCTAGTACAATGGAGGAAATCTCCAAAACCTGGTAAAATAGTACATGAGCCTTTAAGAAAATAAATATAAGTTTAAAGAAAAGATGTAATATTTGCCTATAATAGTATAATGACATTGAATATAAAGAGAGAGGTAAAGGAAAGATCTGGATGCTAGAAGCCATCATTTACATCGAATCAAGATAATTATCATAATTCAGGAATCAACAGCGAACAATCGTACATGGGTTTGCAACAAAAGATATAGAAGTGTAGTATAAGTACCAAAAACAATATATACCAAGTAGGCATCATAGGGCTATCAGGATTTTATAAGAAACAAAAATATTATGTAGCATATAGTAAAGGAATAGGTCACATAAATTAACAATATTAGTATAGGAAAGTACGACTAGCTATAAATAAATAGAGACAAAAAGGAACAAAGAGATAGATCTAGCTAATCACAACAATGGAAGAACCCAGACACAAGTATAAGAGAGTACTTGAGTTCTCACAACAGATAATCAACTAAGGTGGATAAATAAGGGCGGTGTACATGTAACCTCAATTAAAGACCAATGGAGAGGGAATAATTAAATAGAACCCACACATACACAGTGTCAACTAACCAAGGTAATTTTAAGTACCAACAGATAAAAATCATAAATAAAGTGAAGAAGGTAAATAAATAGATAAATACAGTAGTCATGCTCTAGCGCTAACAGCCCATAAATACCAGAAGTAATAATTAAAGAAACTAGGTTCGACATGTAACACAGACATGAAGAATGATAAAAGTAAATATGTATGCTCCTTCTCTAAAAGGTTATAGGCATGGTAGTAAGGACCTTATGGAATGATGTATCTTGTATACCTACTACTCCACCGTATACCCCTCCCTAAACTGCACTATGTATTGACATTGAGTTGGCAAGGCCCATGGTGAGGATCACCCCGAATACTAACAACTATCATGATAGGAAATCATGCTGAATGTGGTATCAGGGGTGTACACTGTATCAGGTCTCAAATTCAGATGCTTAACCATAAATAGATCTAAAACTAGTCAAAAACTTAGGATTCGTGCCTACTCGCGACCAGGGATGTAATGACTCTTTTGGTCATTTTCATGATTTTACATTTTCTTCTATTCTAGAGCTTTCTGTAGTATCCCAAGTTATTTGAGACTACTGGAACTAGTGGTTTGGTTCCTAGGTTATTTGTTTTATTGATATGTCTGTTTTCTTATTTTAGAGCTTTAATATTGAAATAATTGACTTTAGTAAATATTTTATGAAAGCTAACTTAGGGTTGAATTGTGATAGTTCAATTAGCTCTGGTATGTTGATTTTGGTCTAGATGGATTTTTGTTCGAGTCTGGGAGCTTTAGATTTGATTTTATGCAATTTTATGTTGCCATTTTGAAGTTTGGATGGTCATTTTATGATCAAAGCCTTCAATTAAAATTAATATTAAAATTGTGTCATTATTTCAGAATATGGAGTTTGGGTTAGGTCAATTATTTGTTATATTTCTGGACCAGTCAGTCTCATTTTAAGCACTTGATTAGAAAGTATTTTATTTTTACATAGAGTTGACTTTGGTTAATAAATTGTCAAAACAACCTCAGATCAGAATTTTGAATACGTCATTGAGTATGAAATGTTATTTCCATATTGTTTGTATATTTTTGTGTTCATCGGACCTCAAATGCATCCCAAACCTTATTTTGAATTTTTTTACTCATTTTTGGTTTTTTTCAGCTATTGGTACACACAAAAGTGTTCTTCATGATCCTAGACTCCCTCCACGTGATCACGATACACCTCTTCTTATACTCGTAGTGATCATGTACAAAATTCCACGTCATCGCATGATCCTTCCAATAATCTCTTCATGATGTGTTTCTTCCTGGCGGCTCGCAATCGCGATCCATAGCTACGTGATCACATAGTACAACTATCCAATAGGTATATAACATGAAAACTCAAAACTTCAGATATTTTTCCCATTTTTTCTTCTCCAGAACACTTCAAAACCTCCATTAAGTTACTTGGGTCACTACATGTGCTTGTGGCTAATGTGGGAAGGTTTATTTATTTAATGCTTCTTTGATAATTGATAAGTTTTCACATTTATTTTCATCACATTTTACCTAAAATCCCTAATTTCATTATGTATTTCTTCACTTTATTTTATTATTTAAAGACTTTACCTTGCTCGTCTTAGCCTCAAATTTGGTTTAGGGTTCCTTATGGGGTAGGAAATGTTTTTGATATCCTTCTTTTAGAGTTTTAGGTTTGTGGGTTTGTAGGCCCATTAACATATATTTTGACCTAGGATATTTCCATATCTTTATGGGTACCATCGGACTTGTATTAATTTCTAGATTATATTTTTGATAGTTGTGTGATTATTGGAGTTTTTTTGCACATTCTTGGTAATTTGGAGAAGTACATGCATCCTCGACATTGTATTTGCAAGTTTTATACGGAGGATAGGTAGTCTATACTTATGATATTATATTGGGTTGATATGGAGAATAATTGTGATAAATAGCTATTATTGGGTTGGGATTCATAGGTTGGTAACCATGACCATGTCCGCTCTTTTATGCCATCTCTTGGTTGTATATTATTGTTGCATTTTCAATGACACTAAATTGCGACCCTGAGCGGTCTTGATAGACTTTAGAACATAGATGGTGGGAAACTGGAATGTCCATGAATCATGAACACTAACTTGGCTGGTTAAGCTTGATTTGGATATTGAGCATGTTTAGGGCTGTAGGGCTTGCTTGTGATATTGTTTATGGTTGAGAATATAATCATGAAAAGTGGTTTTATTGCATTAGTTTCCACTACTTTAAGGCGTAGATCCCGATATCACTAATATTGAAACCTTGCATGGCCCTGAAGACCCACTTTTTGATATTATGAGATTAGAAAGAGAATTTTGATGATGTTTACTAGTTTTGTTATGATAAATGAGATAATATTGACTTAACCACTATTTTTGAGATATTAGATCCAGACTCAGTCAAACCCAAGTATCTGTTGAGGTCATACTAGCATAAGACTAGGTGAAGTCCGAGCATTTATCGAGGTCATATTAGATCCAAACTTAGTGAAGACTGAGTATTTGTTGAGGTTATATTAGCTCTAGAAAATGAATCTCGGCCATTTGTCTATCCCATTTTAGCTCCAAACTTGGTAAACCTTGAGAAACTATTAAGGTCATACTAATTTAGATTGGGGAAACCCATTGATCATACTAATTTAGACCTGGGGAAGATTGGGAATTTATACAGACTCAATTATACTTCACATTTACTAGTACCTTTTGGCATTTATGGTGTGTTTTCTTTCCGCACTTGTCTTTCTTTGTTGTACCTTCTAGTTGTATAAGTGGCCAGCGAGTGTTCTTTACTTTTTTGTATCTCTCAGCATTATGGGGTACCATGGAGACTTTCTTTTACTTATCCCTATTCTTTTTTTGGTTATGAGAGAGATTTATTTTTTGTTGGCCTCCCTATCATGATTCTCTTAGTGATATACTTGTTGTTATTGGTTATTTTCCCTTCCTACTATTTAAGGTTACTAGTATACATCCCTATCTGTTACTTAGCTGGGTTACTTGATACTAGATCATGGTTACATATATGTTTCCTTCTTGTTTTACCTGGACCTTCCTTGTTAATAACTAGTTACTTAGGATATTTATCTCCATATCCTATTAGCTAGCCTCATTATATGCTCTATTTGTTGACCTCTGTGACTTTCCTTGCTTATCTATTTATTTATTGCCTTTATTCCTTATATATTCCCAGTGGGCCTAGCCTACTGGGTGTCCGTTATTTTGGTACTCATATTACACTTTTGCATCTTTTAGGTGAAAATCCTAGCACGGGTGATCAACGTTGATTTTTGGTCGATCCTTGATTTTGTTTTTGAGGTAGAGCACTGCTCCTGGCATTCTGAGTTTATCTTTTATCTTTCATATCATCTATTTTTGTTGTTGTGACGAGATAGATATTGTATATTTATTTAAGACTTTGCATTCTTATTTAGTGGATAATATACTTGGATATCAAGTTTTGGGGTTGTGTTTCACTCAATATAGACTCCCGCTTATCCCTATCCCTTACTTATATCTTATGATCAGTACTTAGTTTATTACTCTTACTTCTCATACTTGTTGGGCGGTTCTCCTATGATGGGATGTATATGCCCTCACGACTTGATAAATTGGGTTGTGAAAATTTGGTATCAGAGCACTAGGTTTGTTAATATGCTTTGTACATGAGCTAGTGTCTAGTAGAGTATTTCGGATCAGGTGTAGAGATGTACATATATTATCTTTGAAAGGCTACAAAGACATTTTTAGGAATTCCTTCTCTTTTCACTTCTATATTAAATGTGAATCATGGCTGATTTATTGGAAACTCATTTATTTTTATTCATTCTTTTTAGATGGCACATACATAATCATCGAGAGCAGCAAGGGATGACACACCTATTGCACCTCCATTGATAGAACTGACCAAGAGTCGTAAGGGTAAAAGTCGAGCATGTGCCAGTGTTAGTACTCCACCTATCGATGCTACACTATTTAAAGCTGCAAAGATTAAGACTGAGTCTGTACTGGTTCGGCATCCATCGAAAGTACATAGATTTTTTTACATTTTCTTCTATGCCAACAACAGTTCTCACTTTGAGCCCAGAGATGTGAGAGTTTTTTCTACACTTGTTGGTATAGCCAATAGTTGTGGTGCAGACTTTATCCATGATTTCCTTTAGTATGGTTACCCCTCCAGCATAGAGTACTCATAGTTTAGGGGTGCCTCTGATACCTAGTGTTTATGGATTGGGTGCTCCTTCATCAGTCTCATCTTATCCAGTTTAGGTGACTCCAACACTGGATATCCCTTCCTTGGTACCAATAATGCCTACTCCATAAGTGATTCCCCCTATTCCACATGACCCGCCTATGTATGACCTGGATCAGAAGGCATTGGGATGATTTTTGAGGTTGAGTACCCTAAAATTTTTTGGTTTGATGGGTGAGGACCCAAGAGATCTTATTAGTAGATTCCACATCGGGTTCCATAACCTCATTTACTTGATTCTCATGTATTGACTTCATGGTTTATCAAATGACCAATATCTAAAAGTAGTGGTGGAGATCTTATTATTCTAATAGGTTAGTTGACTCCACTTCTATTACTTAGACCTTATTTCATGATGCTTTCCTACGAAGGTACATCCCTTAGACCGAGTGGGACCGGAGAAGGGAGGAGTTTTTGAGACTTGAGTAGGGTCTATGTCTATCTCTAAATATAAGGCAACATTTCATAGGCTTTTTACCTTTGGTGCTAGCTATATCTCTACTGGGACAGAGAGACTCTATCTTTTTTTTCATGGGTTGGATCTATAAATTCCTCATTCTGTCGAGGTTCTAGTGGCTATCATAGAATAATTATATGCTATTCTGGAGTTAGCTCATATTACATCGGGTTTAACTCGCTATAGGGGAGTTAGAGAGAAGAAGAAGCCTTGTCATCAGAGTCACTTTAGTGGATCAAGATGTGATAGCCGAGTATCTAGATCATGAGGTAGGACCCCACCTCATCCTATTCAACAGTGGCAACCTAGTCATCATGTGAAGGCCTTCATAATTCTAGTAGTGGATCTCAGGGTTATGAGAGTCAGCCTTCAGGCCAGCAACAAAGAATTCTATCCAGCCATGGTAGCCATTCTTGTTTTTAAGATTCTATTCATTTTTAAGACAATGGGACCATGTTATACTTGTGGTTCTATTCGGACATTTGGCTAGAGGTTATCCCCAAACATTTCCTATTTAGACTGTAGCTCAACCTCCTGCTATGCCAGCTCCTATACAAGTTCATCTAGTTAGATTCATGGCAACGTAGGGTAGGGTTGGTGGTGCTCCAGGCCGTTGTGCTCCTCAATGTGGTGCGGGCAGTTGTTGCAATGATGGTGGTAGTGGTGGTCACCATATCTTTTATGCTATACTAGGTAGGCCCAAGGAAGAGGCCTCTAATGCAGTTATTACAGGTACTACTTCTATGTGTTATTATCCATCTTCGACTTTGTTTGATCCAAGATCTAGTTTCTCCTATGTGTCATCTTATTATTCTTTGTGTTTTAGTATGGTTAGTGAGCCCTTACCTATTCCATTAGCTATCTCCACCCCAAGTAGGTGATTTTTTGGTAATGGATCATATGTTGAGATCATGTTTTATGACTATTGGGGATGTTGAGACTTGGGTTGATTTGGTATTGCTGGATGTCATAGATTGTTAGTCTAAGACCATGACCTTAGCTATGCGAAGTATAACTCTAGTCATCTGGCAAGGTTTGATTTGTCGCGCACCAATGAGGATTATTTCTTGTATTTAGGATAGTCTCTTAGTATCTCGTGGTTGTTTCATATACATTGCATACATTACAGATGTTAGTATTGAGTTTGCAACCCCTAAATCAGTAACTATTGTCAATGAGTATCTTGATGATTTTCCAATAGGCCTTCCTAGCCTACCAACTGAGTGAGATATTAATTTTTGCATTGAGTAGAGTCGAGAACCCAGTCCTATTTCTATTAATCCTTATCTTATGAAACCTAAAAAGATGATAGATCTCAATACTCATCTTCAGGATTTTTCAAATAAGGGTTTTATCCTGCCTAGTATGTCAGCTTGGTGTGCCCCTATTCTATTTGTAAAGAAAAAATATGGGTCTATGTACATGCTTATCAATTACTGGTATCTTTACGGTGTGACCATAAAGAATAAGTATCCTATGCTGGGTATTGATGGCTTATTTGATCAACTTCAAGGTTTATCCATTTTCTCTAAAATTAATTTGAGGTCGAGTTACCATCAGTTG
>JBDJHY010176254.1:0-12205 GCA_039654485.1 Withania somnifera
ATTAGAAAATTAGGAATAATGACATCGAATTTAGTGCAAAAACATACCAAAAATCAATGGGAAAATTACTACAAGCAATCCCAATATTATCCAAGCTCAAATTTAAAATCTCACTTCAAGAATCTATCAAGAAAGTTAAGAGAATAAAAGGGGGAAAATCAGCATGGAAGCTTGAGAAACTAGAGAAAACAACTTACAACAAAAATTCTAGCTCAAAACCCCCATTAAATCTAGAAAATTATTTGAAAAACATAATACCCATACTAAGAGGAATTCAAATATAATTTTTTATGCAAATTAGGGTTTTTCTATAATCAAAATCCTAATTTACACTTTGAATACTCATATTAAATCTTTTAAAGTGAAGAAATGATGGATAAATTATGTTTAATTGCAAGAATTAGTATGAAAAGAAGTTTTTGATTTTACCTAAATCTTGAATCTTCAAAATATAGTCTTCAAGTAAAACCCCTAAGATAAATAATCTTCAAAATTTAGTCTCCGTAAAAATCAAAGAGAAGAGATCTTAAAAATATAGTCTCCAAATAAAACCTAAAGAGAAGAAATCTTTAATTTATGTTTTTTGAGAATTGAAATCTTATGAAAATGGTTGAAAATATCTTTAAAAAGTAGAAATCATTTTAAAAGACTAGGTTGCCCATTATTAAAATATAGAAAAAGAATCACCCGAAATTGGTCACGGACTATTCATTTAGGATCCTAAATAAACAAACAACATATGAAAATTTCATGGAAACGACATTCAGGAATCAAAGAAATTGATAAAATTTGATTCCAAACTCATTTTCAAAGACTATTGACTAGTGTCAATGATTTTTAGAGTTAAGGCTCTAAAATAGAAAAAAAAGACTATAAAATCTAAATGCATGATCCAGGAATTGAGCCACCAGTCCCATCAAGTCATAAATGACTTGGGGTATAACTTCTCATATTCTATAACTACAAGTTTTATTGTACAGGAATTTATATTGCTTGGTAGTATAGGTAATTGACTTGGTTTCCTAGATGTGTAGTGACTATGAAATTGCATTAAGGGGAACTTCACATACATTACAAGGCAACATGATCAAGTTAACATCAATTTTTAGAGTATTTAAACTTGGAATCGGAAGGTGGTTTTGAGTCTAAAGTTTAAAATGGTCAAGTGTATGCAAGTTTAAGTTAAGTTAAAGGGATTATGACCTAAAAGTAGAATAAAATATTAAGGTATTTTCTTGACTTAATCAAGCTAGAAGGTTAGTCACCTAATTTCTTAGGATATGTAAGCTAAGTAGGTATACCACCTACTCATGGTAATGTGCCCGATTTAGCTTGAAATAATAAGCTCATTTACGCCCAAACTAATTAAAAGAGAAAGAAAATGAAAGGAAAGGCCCAATGCCCAATACCCAAATCTTCCAAGGCCCTATTTAACTAAGTTCAACAAAGACCCAAGAAGGTAGCTACATCACCTACTTTGACATTTGGAGTAGCTTGGACTCCCTAAGAAGGCATATCACCAAATTTCTTAACTGTGGCCCAAAATGAAGCAAGACGTGGCAGTCAAGAAAGGTCTCTTATAAGACCAAAATAGCTGGTTATTTTTCTCATTTTTTGCTTTAGCTGGTCTATCTGTCTATAATTCTCTAGACAGCAGAGGCCTATCCTATTTTAACTTTAGAGTTCTTAATCTGATCCATATATTTTCAAGCCAAGGTAAGTAATATTGTAGATTGGAGAAAGAAATTAGAGTTCAATTATAGAGAAATACCATAACCTTTTTAGGTAAACACTTAGAGGAATAAGCCTAGGATGATTCCATCCCAAATCTTCTTATTTTGGGTGGCAGCTCAGGGTTTAAGCTAAGCATAGGCCGATCCCAAATCTAGTTACCATGGTTGGCATCTTAGGGGAATGAGCCTAGCATGGGACGATCCATACTTATGTATTTACTTTTGATCAGTTTTTCATTTGTATCATATATCTTACAAAGATTATAAGAAAGAAGGGTAAAGTAAAGAAAATAAATTAATGTACACGATTCTACAAGTATAAAAAAAGGTGGTCCGTTATCTTTACATTAGAACCTGATTTCATTTGAGCTCTTATTTTACATATAATTAATTTATACCTTAAATATGTAGTACATTCTTTCATACTGATGTCCCTTACGGGGGACCATTATTTCATGTTTTAGGAACATGCGTTAGTAGACCTTCCCAGTTGGAGCACCAGATACTCAACGACTATTGGTGACCTCTAGGTTGATTCGAGGCTTTTCGAATCTATTATATATGTTTTGCTATTATTTAGTAGTTAAAAGTATGGTGGGGGCATGTGCCAACCTTAACTAAGTTCTTCTATCTTGTAGGGCTGCATAGACTATGTAAAGTAAACTGTGGTGGTGTCTCTTATCTTAGATACTGTGGACCCAATAACCAAGTCATGTATTTTTGTTTTTGGATTTTCATTGTGGTTTACTTTCATACAAGCTTAAAATCTTCATGTGGTAGAACTTTTAATTTTTCATAGAAATGCATATTTACCACAAGGTTATAGGTTGTTGTCCCGAGCATTTTCAAAAATGGGTGCCTGTCTACCTTAATGAGATTGAGGAGCAACAAAAGTAGTATCAGAGTAGGTGTTCCTAGGGAGTCTACAAGGTCATGTCTACCACATAAGACAACTACCACTATTGAGCTGGACCACATAACTACTAGAATATGGAAAGAACTCTGTTTAATTTAACAGCCTTACACTCTCCAATAACCCATAGTAAGTAGATAATACCTTGTGATCCTTCTTACCTCTTCCACTCTAAAACTAGGGTAGATCTCATTTGATAGTGCAAACCTAGTTACTCTCGGGAATCCCACACCCGATAACTGTACTGCCTCATATTTGAAGATCAATTGTGGCTATCCCACATGGTCATGCACTATAAGAATCTACTGTTGATTTGGGGTCTGAGCACCTACACCATCCTAATAACCTCAGGGTATGCCATCTGCACCCCCAACGTATGTAAAATTCTACAAAAAACCTAACACTCAAAGTTGACTATCCTAAAGCAATGGTGTAGAAATAGTATTAGGGTTTGCACGCCTTTCGGCAACATAAATCTTTGTATTAGGGGAGTCTTCCCTATCTTGACCCTACACTAGTGCAGCACCACGGACTCTACCTTGTCCTGATCCTCTAGCTCGCCTTCGACCTCTAGTTAGAGTAGGGATGGCCTCATCTTTCACTGTGGATATGGTCCTCGCTATCTTCCAGAAAATAAGTCTTAGTATACAGGATACAATGCAAGATACTAATAAAGAATAAAGGGAATGATTACTAATAGTTGTGTAGCCTCTCCGAGAGAAGTAACAAATGTCTCTGAACCAATCTAAAAGATTCTACTAAACCTTGGATTTTACACTGTGAGACCCATGAAAGTAGAACTCTAATACCAACTTATCACTGTCAAAATCCCAAGTCGTAATGGCACCTATCTTAACCCACTAGAATATTTAATACTATATAATCTAATAAGTGTAAATACGGAAAATAATGAGTCAGCAAAAACAAAAATAGGTATAATATCAAAATTCTACTACAAAACCACCTAGATACTAGCATCATTGGGTACAAACCTCTAGATAAAGAGTAATACATTGCCAAAACAAATACGCAAGTCTCAAATTGATAGAAACCTCAAACAAGATCTAACACAAAATATAAAAGAGCTTGGGCATCTACCGGATGATAAACAACTACTATACTCTCATAGTGTTGAACATCGAACCTGATCTAAAAGAAGATAATCAAGATGCACTAGACTTCCCACCTACACAAGTGTAGAGAGTAAAGGAATGAGTATCAAAATCAATAATGGGTACCCATCAAGAATCCTTAGAATGTCACTAAAATAAAGTGGTGAGAGTCACCAACTACCCTAATCATACCAAACATAATCCTCCATACATGAGTTGTAAGTTAGAACATAACCGATAGTTTATAATGAAAAGTGATAGATACATATCCTAGGGGTGATAACAGTAATGAACTTCTCAATGGAATCTAGTAATAAACTAGGAATTAGAGTACCAACTACAACCACATCAATAACAAAATAAGAACATATCAACAAGGTACCACTGGCCAACTATGTTAATACATCATTAATCAAGTGAAACCAATCTAAACCATGCCATCTTTTCTTAGCCCATTAAGAGGAAGGCTTTCTCCCTGAGTTTGGTTCATAAATCATAGGATAGATCCCACTTATTGCTTTATGACCTCATAGAGAGAATATGTAATACCTCAATTATTACCATACACAAGCCCAACCATGGTACGAATAGTATATCCGACGCAATTGAGGTGAAGACTAATAGATGGGTTCAGATAGGAATAGTACAAGTAAATAATCCATCAATATTAGTCTCAACCATCCCATAAAGATGATTTTATCTCGATACATCTATTCCTTTAACTTTCCATCAATAAAGGCATTTCTTACATTCTATTAACACTTTCAAGAGGCTTTTCTTTCCAGTATCAAGAGAATATAACTCATTTCATTATATTAGGAATACAACTAGTCCTAAAACCTTATCATAATTGACAATCTCAGGTTAATAATATCATTCACTCAGTAGAATAATTAGTGTATCTCAGTATCACATCAATAAGTATAAAGAAAGATCTATATTGGACATGCTCATAAAATATAGAATCAAATAATGTAAACAAATTAATGTATTAGCAATACAATGCGATGCAATATTATGTAATGTGATGCATATCTATAATTGATACCAAAATTCATGTCCCATCAGGATGATCAAATCATATGCATCCTATCACACCCTCAGTGGATCAGCAAGATCTAGGAAATGCTCTCACATCGTACCCTTAATGGGTCGGAAGATCTAGTTACTCCTCACATCGCACCACAGGTAGAAACCTCAATGGGTTGACAGTAAATGGGTAATTTATCATCTCATAATCATGATCCTCTTCGTATTGCTCTTTTTATTCTTTACAAATCACATCATCATGTGCTACATAAATTATATTTTGTTTCACTAATACATATACACTAATGAATGAGAATATAATGTACAAATCTTGGAAAAAGAGGCAATATCATCCAATGAATTAACAAGGTCACTCATGGGAACAACAACAAAGAGGAATTATGTAAATTTCAACTAAAGCCACTCAAAGGCATAATATATACTAAGGAGGAAATCAGATACATGTAATCATATTGAGAATATCATGGCCATGTGAATATATAAACCCAACAGGGAAACAAATTATGTATGAATCATATCTTTATTTTTTTATTACCTTTATTTTAGACCTTGCATGCTTGACTCTCATATCTAGGAAAATACTCATCATATCACCAATACAGATACACCTAAGTAGTCCCTATTACTCCCTATTTTAATAAAATAATATATATTTACCTAGTATACTTTTTAAGAGACTCAAGGGCTCTATTTTCCTTATAACCTAAACAAATAATGAAAGGTGGCACTTTTACTTCTGTCGAGCCTCCAAATCTACAAAATAAATTAAAATATAAGCTAAGAATGAGAAAATATGAACATTGATACCGATATTGATATTTTCAAAATAGAGTCCAAAATCATCCTGAGAAAGTCAAAATGAGGGTCAAGGGTAACTCTAAAATTTTCTTCAAAAGTAATATTACCCGTCTTTTAGGGATCTCAAATATAAAATTCCACCAAAAATGGGTTAGGAATCAATCTCCAAAACTTAATTTTACCAAATCATGGTTTTCCCAAAAGTTTCAGATTTACACTTCAAAATCCATCAATTTGATATTGAAATCTTGTAAAATTTAATGGGTAATGAAGATTCAATGATAAAAGAGGCTTACCTAATGTCCTTGCCTCAAAAATTACCCTTCAATATGCTCTCAAGATCAAAAATAGAAAATGGGACTAAATTCGTGTTTCAGGGACTTTAAGTCCCAATTCACTAGTTTAACTATTACTACGTGATCGCAACCTATTGTTCACGGGATCGCAAAAATAGTTTTTGGGACCTGCACGATCACGTCATTGGATGCGCGATCATGATGAATGAATAGGTATAATTATGCGATACCATTAAGATTCATGCAATATAAATAAAGATATGATTAGACCGATGCGATCGTGGCGAAAGGTCTCATAATTTTGAAGAACAAAAGGATTTGACACCACAGTTCAAGATGAAAAAGGGTCATAAATCAAGGTCTCTAATTAGACCCTCGAGATTCATTCCAAATCTTGAGCACATAAACCATGTATGCTACAGCACTAATATAAATATTCTAGACTTAATGGAATCATCTAAATGGAAATCTGAGGACTCTTTGACTCGATATCTACCACTGTTACTAAAACTAGAAACTTTAACTATAATGACAAAGTGCCTACAACCTCTGGAAAAAATATTTAAAACCTCTTTCTAGACCAAAAATGACATCCTAAATCCAAAGAAAATCAAATCGGAGTACATGATCATAAAAAGTTGATCAAAGTCAAATGTTGACATTAAAACTGACCTTTGTCTCGTCAAATAGGGTAAAATCGCCATGAAAGGCCTAAAACATAAAATGTAGGTCTTCTTAGATAAAATTCTACATTTCGGAGCTAATGGAACTGATAGAATTCTATTTCAAGACTCAAAACTCCAAATGCTGACTAAAGTCAACTATTTTTACTTAAAGGCTTTCAAAAACAAAAAAAAATATCAAAACTTATAACTTGTAGATCCAATCAAAACCATCCCCATAAAATGAACAACTATGACTTGGGGTAACCATCTGGAGGGGTAAATTAATATTTTTTTTAAAAACAAAAAATGACCTTTAGGATCATTACACCTCTATCTCCATAAGAGCTAAGGAGGAGAACAGTCTACCCCCCCCCACCACCCCAGAACCATCTACAAATGCTATTGTGCAAGATTTAGGCAATTTGGTTCAATAATTAACTCATATAGTTTCTGGTCAAGGCCAAGGATTGGAAGGTCCAACTACAGGTGCTAGTGGAAAAATTGGGCAGCTAGTATGTGGATTCAGGATTTCCTTAATTCGGACCCTCTAATATTCATAGGCTCAGCTACTAAGGAAGACCCACAAGACTTAGTTGATCTAATTTAAAGGACCTTTGATATTGTGCATGTAATTGGTAAGGAAGAAGTTGAGGTAGCAGCTTATAGATTAAAGAGGGTGGTGATATTATTGTACAAAGTTTGGAAACAATCCAAGGGTACAGATGCACCTTAGACTAATTAGAAAGAGTTCAAAAAGGAACTCATTGACCATTACATTCCTTTCTATATCCATGAGGTTTGGGCAGATCATTTCTTAAATCTTTATCAAGGGAACATAAGCGCGATAGAGTACAACCTCAAATTTAACTCTTTAGAAAGGTATACTCTTAATGTGGTAGTCACTATGCAAGAAAGAGTTTATCGATACATGGATAGGTTAAATACATACTTGGTTAGAGATTGTACTATTGCTTCTTTGAATAACTATATGGATATAGGATCCAAGATTTTATACAAAATAATAAGGATTAGAGGCAAGGAAGAACACAAAAGCCAAAAAGAGGACATTCTAGGAGGGCTATATCTATGGGGCAGTTTGTGCCATCTCAAAGTGAAGTCAAGAATTAATTTTCCAATAGAACACCTAGTATATCCTCTTCATACTCTATACCGAGATCTCCACCTTGGTTTCAAGGGTCCAAAGGTAATTAGTTCAGAAAAGAAAGTGAGATTCAAGGTTCATGGACAATGAGGTATCCAGGTAAGGGAAGTACAAGCCAATAAATAACTCCTTAACAGACTTGTAAGCAATGAGAAAATCTTCACTTAGGTGCATGTCGGTTAGGGACTAATGCTTGATTATTTTTTGGTACACCAGGACACGTGATGAGAGATTGACCACAAAGAGGTATGGGTGGTACTACATGACCTATCTAATCAGTGGTTGCTTCATCTTTATCGGTTCCATATTTAGATAGGTACTATAGGTTTTGATAGGTTATACTAGATGTTCTAGAGGAAAACCTAGTTTTAGTGGAGCTCAAAATCGCATGTATGCTCTAGCGAGTCGATATGGCTTGGAGACTTCACGTAATGTAGTTATAGGTAAATTTTCCATCTTTTCATATAATGTATATACATTAATTGATCTACTATTTACATTATCATATGTCATTCCACTGATTTCTGTGAAGTTTGAAAGAACATCATAATTATTTAATAGACCATTTAAGGTATCTATGTCAACATGTGAGTCTATTATTTCTACAAGGGTCTATCATAATTGTATAATTTGATTTTTGATTGTGATACATTTTCTAATATAATCAAACTATAAATGGTGAAATTTGATATTATAATGGGTATGGATTGATTGGTTTCTTATTATTCCATAATATATTATCTAACTAAGAGGTTGTACCTCTATTTTTCCATATGTGCTAGTCCTTGAATGGAAAGGTAATTTTAGGGCTCTATAAGATAAGTTTATTTCTTATCCTAAGGCAAGGAAGATAAGGTCAAAGGGGTATATATGCCATCTAGATATAGTGAGGTACATAGATGCGGAGTCATGAACTCTTCAATATGTTCCATTGGTAAATTAATTTATTGATGTGTTTCCCAAAAAACTTCTAAAATTGCCTTTAGAATGAGAATTTGAGTCTGGTATTGATGTTATCCAAAGAACCCAACCTATCTCTACTCCTCCATATAAAATAGCCCTGGCACAACTACATGAATTTAAGGAGCTATTAAAAGTCTTGTCAGGAAAAAGGTTTATAAGGCCTAGTATGTCCCGTGCACCATTGCTTTTTGTCATAAAAATTATGGCATATTAAGGATGTGTATTAATTATTGATGGTTGAATAAAGTTACAACAAAGAACAAATATCCCCTCCCTAGAATTGATGATTTGTTTGATCAGCTATAATGTGTGAAGTGTTTCTCAAAGATTGACTTGTGGTCAAGTTATCGCTAAGTGAGAGTAAAGGAGAAAGATATACCCAAGATAGCTTTTTACACAATATATGGATATTTTGAATTTCTAGTTATGTCATTTGGGATAACAAATTCACCAGTAGTTTTTATAGATTTGATGAATAGGGTATTCAAGACATTCTTGGATGTGTTCATAATAGCATTATCGATGATATTTTGGTTATTAAAGATTAAATAAGAACTATTGATATCACTTGAGGTAGGTGTTACGTGTTCTTAGGGATCATAAGTTGTATGCTAATTCTCTAAATAGAAATGTTTTTACAATTAGTAGCATTCTTGGGTCACATTGAATCTAATGAAGGAATAAGGGTTGTTCTCAAAAGATAGAGGCTGTGAAGGATTTTCCAAGACCAATGATGCCTATAGAGGTTCATAGTTTTCTAGGATTTGTAGGTTATAATAGGAAGTTTTGTAAGGGGTCTTCTTATGTTTATGCACCCTTAACTAAGCTAATGCACAAAGCATCCAAGTTTTTACAATGATGTGTGTGAAAGAAGCTTCTAAGAGTTCAAAAATCGTTTAACTTCCACACTTTATTGGTTCTTCCAAAGGGAAAAGAGATGTATGCAATGTATTATGATGCTTGTGGGGTTGCTCTAGGTTGTGTATTGATGCAAAATTGTAAGACAATAGCCCATGCCTCAAGACAATTGCAGTCGCATCAGAAAAGTTAGCCAATACATGATCTTGAAATAGTTGTTGTTGTATTTTATTTAAAGATATGGCGCACTACTTTTATGGGATTCATGTTTACATATATAGCAACCACAAGTGTTTGGAATATATCTTTAAGAAGAAGGGCCTATTTTAAGTCAGCAAAGATGGCTTGATCTAACAAAGGATTGTGATGTTCATAGTTTGTACCATCCATGGAAAACAAATGTGGTAGGCAATGTATTAAGTCATAAGACAATGACAAATACTTATGAGCAATCCATGGGAAGACAAGGTAGAGATAAGGATCTATACCAACTAGCTAGTTTGGGGATTCAACTTCTCAAAGCTCTAAATAAGGGGATTATTAAGCTTAGTAAGGCAGAATCATCAATATTAGTAAAAGTGAAATATAAGAAGTATAAAGATCTTAATCTACTATGAATTAATGAGAAGGTAAATCAAGGTATGACCAAGCTATTTGATCTTACACAAGATGGAGTACTCTAGTATCAAAACATATTGTGTGTACCTAGTATTAATAGGTTAAGAAAGAGGATAATGACAACAACACATCATTCGAAATACTCCATCCATTTGGGATCAACTAAAATGTATCATGACTTGAAGGAAGTGTATTGGTAGGGATATGTGAAGAAGGGAATTGTGGAATTTGTAGCTTAATGTCCAAACTTCCAACATGTCAAAGTAGAGCACCAAAAGTTGGAAGGAAGGTTATATTCAAAGTATGAGGATCCCATCTTAGAAGTGAAACATGATCAACATAGATTTCATCATTAGTTACCTCGCTCACTTTGGAAGTATGACACCATATTTGTAATAGTCGATAGAAACACCAAATCAACACATTTCTTATTGGTTATGACCAATTATACAACTGAAGAGTATGTAAGGTTATATATCAAAGAGATAGTTCGACTATATGGAGTCCTAATATCTATTATATCCAACAAGGGATCTCAATTCACTAGAATATTTTGGGAAGTCATTCCAAAGAGGTTTGGGAACACAAGTGAATTTAAGTACAACCTTCCTCCCTAAAAATAGATTGTCAAGAAGAAAGTACAATTCAATAACTTGAAGATATGTTGCAATCTTATGTATTAGACTTCAATGGTAGTTGGGACAATTATTTCCATTTATCAAGTTTTCCTACAAAAATAGCTTCCATTCAAGCATCAAAATGGCACCTTATAAAGCTCGATATGGGAGGAAATGTAGGTCTCCAATTAGATTGTTTGAAGTGGGTGAAATTGCCTTACTTGCTATCATGACCCGATTTCACGGATCATGATGGCACCACTATACCACTAAAAGGAGAACCAACCCCGTAGTCCGTAGCCGAAGAGGAGGACTACTATGTCAAATGCAGAAAGAAAAAGTTTAAAATAGCAATATAGAAGTGAATAAATTGAAAGTAATAAGAGTCAAAATAAATGCCATAAACCCAGTATCAGTATCATATGAACCACTAAGTGCAAAACAAGAAAATAAGGTGTTTGATACAACTGTATCTCCAAAATAAATGGAGATCAAATAGAAATATTAATGCCGAAGAGAAATAGATACAACCGGAAACCAAGCTTACCCTGAATCTCCAAAGTAGAATATAGTCTGCACGAACAGTGATCTATAATCACAGTCGAGCACCTGTACTTGGATCTGTACATGTTCAAGTGTAGAATGAGTACAGGATGCCAAAAAAACCCGTAACCAATTGGCTACAAGGACCCACTAGGAACAAAACAATAATAAAAGTAGTAAATAACGGAATACAACAAAAAGGGGGTCACAAAAGCAAATAGTAAAACAAGGGAAGCTAGCTATTTACATATGAATCAAGTACAAGTAGACAAGTATCTCTAGCCAATCACATAACAGGATCTCAGGCAATGAAGGAAAACGTACCTAAAAACTATGTAAAATTATATGTGAATAATAATACAATAAATTAGGAGTCAAAAGAAGATAGGAGGAGAACATAGACAATATATCGGTAACCTCAAGTAAAGGATAAAAGACTGGATACTAGTATAAGGCATCCCACATAGCATGAAGTATCAATTAACCAATAATAACAACTATACAGTAATAAGAATAATAAAGTAATGCAATTAAATGTTGCAAGTCCCCCAAAAAGAAGTGCAACTTACACAAAAACACACTCACCCGTAGGCATCCACACACTACCAAGGGTACACTGAAGAAACCAAGTGCAGAAAAGTAAATACACATAATGAAGTAACCAGTCCTGTGTATGCTTCTCCTTTGGTACCCGTAGGTCAAGTAGGCAGAACCCATGGAAGGCTAACTTAAATATTCCTGATATATCTATCCTCCGCCCTATACCCCCCTCCATGTCATCGTAGCCCCGATGCAAGGTCCATGGAGGTATGTTGCCACGTACAGTCTCTAATATAATCATAACCTCACATCTCAAATCTCATAGCCTTAAGGGTCT
>JBDJHY010176264.1:0-11933 GCA_039654485.1 Withania somnifera
TATGAGAGGTTCGGCCATAGGCTCTGTTAAGAATGCATTGGGACTCGGCTAATATCACTATATGATTATTGAGACGTGAAGGCTACACATTGATTTGAGTAATGATGGCAGATAATGATATAAATTAATAAATTAGCCAATTCTAATTATAATATAAAGTAAATGACCTTTTAACCATTTTAGACTCAGTAGTGTACCGAGCACCCAATACTACTACTTCCAATAGTTTTAGCCCAGGCTTTACACCCTTGCACCGGGAAATATCATTTGACTAATTCATACTAATACTTGAGATCGACTCTGTTCGGCAGTGAGTATAGTCACTGGTACTTGAGTCCATTGTTGTAGTACAGGGAGTATAACTTTTTGATACGATCACCTATAATGGTTTGGAGGATTATTGGTACAGTTCCCTTGAGGACTTTGGTGATATATGACATTAAGGCGTGGGATGCCATAACCTTCCGACATTACAGCTTTTGAGGCATGGGATGCCATACTTACCGGCATTACTACTTTTAGGGTGTGGGACGTCATGACTTGTCGATATTAAGACCTACTAAGACCATTGATACATATGAGGTATTGAACACCAGATTTGATACCCTTGAGGATTATGGTATGGGATGTGAGTATATATGATGATGGTCGAGATTGTACAGGGTGGCCATATCTCCATGGACCTTGCCTCCGAGCTACCACGGCGGGAGGGGGGTATAGAACGGAGTAGAGATATACAAGGAATTCTTAGGTTAGCCTTCCATGGATCCTACCTACTTGGGATACGGGTACCGAAGGAGGAATGTACATAGGACTTGGTACTTCATGATGTGTATTTACTTTTCTGCACTTTTTTTCTTTAGAGTACCCCTGGTAGTAAGTGGATTCCTGCCGGTGTGCATGTTTTCTGTGTATGCTGCACTTCTTCACAGCATTTATATGCATTACTATGTTACTATTACTACTGCTTAGTTGTTCTCATTGGTAAATTGATATTTTTTATGTGGTATATTGTTCTTTATATCATTGTTCATTGTTCATTTATTCATTCCTTACTTGAGGTACCCGGTATTCCGTCTATACTCTCTTCATATCTTTTACTTTAACTCTTGATTATTTATTATTATTGTTTACATGTATTGCTGCAAGGATTCCGGGTACGTCTTCCTTCATTACATGAGTTCCTATTATGTGATTATCTAGTGATGACATGCTCTACTTGTTAATTGATTCCTATATGAGTAGCTAGATTCCATGATGTACTATTTGCTTCTGTGACTCTATTTATTAATTTTTGTTATTTACTTTTTTTATTATTGTTATATGTCTAGTGGGCCCTCGAAGCTTACTGGGTATGGTTTGCTTCAGTAGCTTGTATTCATACTACACTTGCCATGTGCTGATTCGAGTACAGGAGCACGACCTTGACTTTAGACCATTGTACGTGTAGATTCTATAGTTTTTCATATACTCAGTATGAGCTTGGCATCCAGTTCTTCCTGCTTCTCTTCAGTATTGGATTGATCTCCATGTATTTTCAGAGATACATTTGTAGTAGACGTTTGATTCCATATTCTGTACTTAGAGGTTTTATATTATACTGATACCGGGTTTTGGGAATTGTTGATTCTTTATGCTTCCATTTACAGTAATATATTGTTTATTATACTTGTCCTTTCCGCTAGTAGTCCTCCACTTCAGTTTTGGACTATAGGGTTGGTTCTCGTACTGGTGGTGTAGTAGGGCCATCATGATCAGAGAAATCGGGTAGTGAAATCTATTATTTAACCCCTATACCTCATTGAATTTGAAATATATGATATGAAGGACTGAGATCTTTTCAATTCGAACGAAAGGTTAGTATGGGTTTTTTCTGTGGTTCTTTAGGATTACCACCTAAATCAGCCTGGGAACAAGATATTTCCCCTTTCCTTTTATTTTGGATAGAGTATCGAGAAAGAGGTGAGTCTTTGATTAAGGGTTTCTAGTTTGAGTTTTTGAGAGTAAGGTTCT
Organism: Withania somnifera; assembly: GCA_039654485.1. Classification (NCBI taxonomy): domain Eukaryota; kingdom Viridiplantae; phylum Streptophyta; class Magnoliopsida; order Solanales; family Solanaceae; genus Withania; species Withania somnifera. Next base: position 2,014 of record JBDJHY010176264.1, read on the forward strand.
AAATTTTGATAATTTCCAGTAAAGGGTTATGATAATTTGGGATTTCTAAATTTAAGTTTTACGATTTAGCTATTTTAGGTTGTTAATTTTAGAGCTTCTTATTAGTAAGGGCATTCCTTCTAGGTTAAAACTGGTTAACTCTTTCTAGATTTTTGTGTTTCTATGCTTTTTATGATGTCTTAGTTTAGTTTATTGTTTAGACATAGTTTAAATTGTTCTAGGTGAGGTAAATAAGAGTGAGCCTCAACCCTTGGAGTATTTCCCTAAAGGATCTTTCCTTGTACTCCTTCAAGGGGTCTAGAAGGTTGTGGAGAGTTTAGACTCTTGAGTTCTAAGTTTTTTTCCAGCCTGCTAGTTGCCCATCTTTGGCCCTTCTCCAAAGAAGGTACCTTACTGTACTATTATCCCTTATTTTTCGTGTTATTTACATTAATTGTTTACTGATGGCGTTGACTACCTATTGAGTATTTTTATTTTTGATTTTAAGTTATTCTTAATACTAATTAGTTATTGGGAGTGTTAGTTGTTTATTCCTTATATTGACTACTTATTACTGATATATATTTGTTTATTTATGATATTAATTAAGTACTTGCATTCTAAGGGTTAATTTATAATATTGGTTGATCACTTGTAGTACTAGTTGCTTTCTAACTGCCCTAGTTGATCATTGTGATACTTGTGTTTTAAAATGTGGTTTGTGGCTCTCTCTTATGCTCATGATAGGCTGGATGTGTTGGGATAGTTTGACTTGCTTTTATTTAGCCTTGACTTTGGTTTATAGGGGGTTTAGAAGGTGGTTAAAATGTACTTGGACTCAATATACCATTGTCTCTGGTTTTACTGAATAGTCCTATTATTTTTATCCTATTATTAAGGTCACAATGTTATTGTTTGACTTTACTAGATTACTAAATGTTCCTGCTATCTTTTAAGGTATTTTCTAAGTTAAACGTTGTTGGACCAGGAATACTTCTATGTTTCCAGTGGTCTTTAATTATTCCAAATTAAGTCTTGTATTTTCTTGGATGTTTCCATTAAGTGTTGACTGTTATGTGTTTTCCTTAACGTCAAAACTGTTTTCATCCATACCTTAACACTAAAAGTCTCTTTGTTCGTAAACGTTGTTCTAAAAATCAAGGGCTAAGGTATTCAAGTTGCCTATGTGATGAGTAGGGTAAAGGTAGGCCTTAATGTGCAACTTACTTCCCTTTGTTCCAAGTTGATCTTATAGTGATCACCTTGATACCCCTAAGTCCTAAATTAAAACCTCCTCAGTCCACCCTATGTTCAAGTTTTAAATTGTCCCTATATGATCTCCTATGTGCTAAGGGACGTTATTGTAGGGTCATTTTCAGTTTTATAATGTTTTAAAGGGAGTGAAAAGCTTAAACTTGTTCACTTTGTTCCTCCGTTACCTAAAATTCACAATGACCTTTGAGAGTGCAAGGCAAGGGGAAGACTAGTGAGGTAGAACTTAGTGAATTTGTACTTGTTTTCTTGCCCTATGAATCTATTTTTCAAGAATGCCTAAGGTGAGGAGTATGAGTAAATATGGGGTTCAAATCATCTCCAAGGAAGACAAACGTATGATTTTCCAAAGGGTTGAGGGACAAAGGATATATAAATATCCCACCACAGTTTTGAGTAATTTTAAATCTAATTAGGCTCGTCTATAGCTTCTTAGCCCAAATATTTATTTCTTTGAATTTCCAGTGTCCTATACTTATTTTCGGCTTATATATTTGAGCCTAGCCCTATGTAAAATCACATGACTACTTATTATTTAATTGTTGGTATTTTACTGACTTATGTTAGCTATTACAATTAGATTCTTATTTATTTTCCTTTTTTGCATGTAAATCACCGGGGTCCCAACATCCCTTTATAGGGCCTCGTGGGCTAGAGCCCACCTTTTAAAGATTTGGATTCGGTCCAAGAGGTTTATTTTCCTTTTCTCTTTTACTTTATGTATTTTATATTGCATTGTTGTATGTGATATCTTCTGTATAATATTTAGTAAAGGAGCCAAGAGTTGTAAATCTTTGAATTTTAAATAATAATAACTTTTTACTATGTATTTCATCGCCTCACCTCTTAGCATTAGGCAAATAATTAGGTTTAAAATAATTAACTTTCAAAACTTCAACTAATAATAGAGATTCATAAATGAAAGTATGATTTTTCAGAAAATGAACCCTTTTTCTCAAAGTACTCATGTCTTTCTAAATAACTTCGAAACTTGCTATTGTTTTCAAATTTAGGTCCCAAATGGAATATTTTCAGAGAAAGATAAAACACGGTTTCTTATAATTGATAGACATAATCTAATTGGGCTGCTCCGAGGTGCCTTAAAACCCTTCCTCGGGACATTACAGAATCTTTACTGAAAATCTCTTAAACTTTGTATTTTCTTCATGTTTTCAGAATATGAGTTTTAAATTAAAAATTTTCTTAATTTCTTTAATACATTAAGAGGAAACTCTATGTTATTTTTCAATTCATTTCAAACTTCAAGTTTGCAGAATGACTTGACATTTAGCCATCCTTATTTTAAGATCAAGGATTTTCAAAACATCGGTAATCGTAAAACCCGTGCGAGAATGCTATTCCGTATAAGAAACAAAAATATTGTTTATAACAAAAGTTATCACTCTAGTATTCAGATAACTCCTTTTGATGCATTATATTGTAGGAGATGTAGATCTCCGATTATATGTTTTGAGACTTTTGAGGAGAGACCGCGGGGTATATATTTGTTGAGAGACTCCATGAAGAGAGATAGAATAATTCGCACTCGAATGCTTATGGCCTTGAGTAGGAAGAAGAGTTATGATAGAAAGTTTAGACCTTTCGAATTCATGGAGGGTGATCGAGTGTGGTTAAAGGTGTCACCCATGACAAGAGTGATGCGATTGGGAAGAAAGGGAAGCTTAGACCTTGATTCATTAGTCCTTTTGAGATTTTGGAGCAAAAGGGAGAGGTGTCTTACAAGTTAGCATTGCCACCTGGTTTGTCCATCGTTCATCCAGTCTCTTAGGTTTATATGCTTCGGAGGTATATGTCCAATGAGTATCATGTGATCTAGTAGGATTCAGTTAGTTTCGACCAGGATTTGTCATTTGATGAGGAGCCAATTTCCATTTTGGATAGATATTTTTAGAGGTTTCGAATGAAAGTGGTACCTCAGTGAAGGTGCATTTGAGGCATCAACTATCGAGAAGTCTACTTGGGAGATCGAGTCTGATATGTGTAGTTAGTACCCTCAACTTTTTACTCTTTAGGTACTTCTTCTTTCTTATTTTCGAGGACAAACATAGTTCTTAAAGGTGGATGTTGTAATGACCATCAAGGCCATTTTTCCTTTTATTGTGTATTTTGAACATTTTACCATTCCCGGAGTTGCATTTGGCTAAACTAAGTTTGATTGCATGGTTGGTTCGAGAGTACAATGGTCTTTGAGTACGTTTTTTGAAATTTCTTTGAAGCTTTAAAGTGAGAAATATGGAACTTTAGGGGTTAATTTGGGTTCAGGACCTCAAAACAAAAATCTATCAGTTCCATCAGCTTGGGAATGTTGATTTTGGTCTAGTAGGACCTTCGTTTCTTGTTTTACCCCATTTGTGGTGATTTTGGGTGGTTCTAATAGGATAAAGTTAGAGTTTAAGAGGAATGATTAGCTTTGCTCAACATTCGGAGTTAGAGCGCCCGATTCAAAATTCGATGGTTCCTTTTGATTTAGGGGGTGGTTTTTAGCCTATAATGAGGTCTTTTTTATTTTGCGTATGCCTCGGGGTCATTTTGGTCCTTTTGGTGTTTTTATTTAAAAATTGACCCTAAGAGAGTATTGGGTCAAGGAGACCTTGTATGTGCATTTTGATGGTTCAGTTGAAATTAATATGGTTGCATACATGGTTTGTTTGATGGGGTTCTGAACAAACCCTGAGGATCCAGTCAAAGTCTTTGAATACTTTAAGTTTTCCTGTTTTATTGTTGCTGTTACAACAGCTGAACTATTACCACAATCCCACCCCTTGACCCCGATCACGGTGCATGAAGGTTCTGGGTCCTACATTCATGGGGAAAGTCCTACATTTATGATTGGCTACAATGTCGTTAAGGGTCACGATTGCATCAAAGGACCATAATCACGATGACTGTTTTCCTACACACTATCGCGGTAGCGATTTGACATCGCAATCGTTGTGCCTGTGCCCTTGGACAGTTGACTTTTAAATCATGAACTCTTGCTTATTTTTCATGAAAACCCCAACTCTAAACCCTATTTTGGCAAAGTTGATCAACTAATTTGAAGATAACTATTGGGTAATGATACTAAACCATTTCTCATTAATTTCTAACAACTTTAACATGAATATTATATAGAATTTTAAGGTTTTGAATCCAAAAATGGTAGTTTCAAGAATGAACTCAAAAAATTATTAAATCCTAGTTTTGAACTACGAAATGAATTAAGTTTTCAATAAAACTTGATATTTAAATTCCCCTATTAATAAGTAACATGTTTTTGTAATAAAAATCTGCTTTTGACCCTGTGGGTGTTGGGTGAGTTTTCAAATAAACTCTGAATGTTTGAATTTTGGGTGTTGACTGTTGTATTTTCTTGTATTATTTGTTTTGGTAACTAGATTGTGCACTTTTGGAGTCAATTCAAAAGGGAAAATCTCCTAAGTAACATCTTTCTTCAAATCTAAGGCTAGTTGAGGTTTATTTGGTCTTTCTATGAAGTGTTAACGACTGTGTGCTAGATAGTTGTAATTTTGGGGAAATGGGTATAGTGGGGGTGATAATATCAACCGTCTCAGGCCTAAAATGAGAAATATTGTGATAATATGACTTCGTGAGGAATTGTTGAATTATATACCTGATTTGAAATATAAGTTGCTTGGTTTGACTTATCTGTTTGAAAAAAGTATCTTGAAGTAGAATTTAGGGCTTAATTATGTACTTGTGTTGACAATTCCCATGATGATTGTTGATACCTTTATAATCAAAATTCTGATGCCAGTTGAGGCTAAATTGAGGTAAAAATGTGTCACGCTCCGGAGTCCCCATAGGTGGGATCGATATCTTTAGCTACTAAGTTGCCTCAATAGCCTTAGATATACCCTTGTTTCATACCTGGCTCAATCACTCATGCTCAATGGAAGAAATATCATAGAAATAATAATACAAAGAAATGGTGAACCTCACATCAAACAAAGGATATATGAATAAATAATAAAACTCAATAGCCCAAGTCTAAGACAATCTATGTGTGAAAGCCACTAGCAAGCTAAATAAGAACAAAATAGGACAATGCCCTTAGCTGGTCAAAAACATAACAGTAGTGCTATCTCAAATGTATAGGGTCTAAATATACTAAAAGATAAATAACTTCATCAGGTTCTTGAATCAAGTGGGAACTTATCACTTCACTTTTAATCTTCTAAGGATGATGATCCAAATCAACCGTAAATGTCTGGATGGCTTGCTAGACCTACATGTGTGAAAGACAAGCAACACAAAAAACCATGCATACAGTACCTCAAATATACTAAGTATGTAGGAGGCTAAAAAATAGGATATCATAATAAGAAATAGCTATGCAATGCATGAACACATGATACTTACCTTCACTATCACTTTCTGACTCAAATAAGAAAATATATGCAAAAAGACAACAATTAATTAAAAGTCTTATTTTTATACTTAACCATTCTTCATAACCTATTTCTGACCATAATGACTCTCTGAAACATGAATAACCTGGGAGGTTCTATAACCGACATTCCTCAAGCACAAGGAGGTCCAACATATATCCTTATGTCGAGTGGGGTCCCAAACTTTCCAAAGTAAGGGAAATAACTATCTCTTACTAGATCCACAAAGCCATGAACTATAAACGTTTCTTTGGGCCATGAAATTACCTGCGTTTGGAGACACAAGGTATGGGATGACTACTAAGTCACCTAAATCTTTTAGCTGCTAATACTACTCCCAAAGTGATCATGAACTGAATATAAACATATACTGTATGTATTGACAACGTAAGGGCCCATGAACTCATAAAATTACTATCTCTATCATAATACTGTATCATTCTCATATTTTAACTTTCTTTTAGTTGAGTTGACTCATGAACCAGACTTAGTATCACACCCCAAGCTCACCCCCTGGGTGGGACCAACATCCTTAGCTACTAAGTTGCCGTTGTAGCCTTAGAAGAACCCTTGGATCATCCATAGCTCTACACACATCACTCAGCGGAAGCAAAAAAAAATAAATATGATAAGTGTAATGGGCACCTCACCATGGTCAATAAGTAGTATCAATATAGGAATAGATAACTCTAGTCTCAAAATCATACATTTCAGTCTGAACTCTTTTACTCTCTAGATAATAGACTGCTAGCACAAAAGTTTACTAGCTAGTCTCTAATAAATTAAATAATAAATAATAAAGATAATGTCCAAGCTTTAGATAAAAAATTAAATAACTCCATTACTTGACCTTAGATCAAGTGAGGACTCACAAATCTCTAGTTTTCTTACAATACAAATATGTCAACCTTAAACGTTTGGCCGGTTGGTCAAATATGCATGGGGGTTAACACATATAGAAAAAGTAGAATCAACACACAAAACACGTGTTGAGTACGTGAGCAGGTATAAAAATAGGCTATACAACAATAAATGATAAGTGATATGCAATGCATGAAAAAATTAAATAATCTTCAGTCTATCTCAAATACACAATTTACCAATTTATAATAAAATAGTTAAAAGCTTATATCTCAGGTAATGTTAGTTACTTACCTTAACTCTTCAGTTTTACCAAAATATATACTTAGTTAAAAATGTTTTTAGTTTTTTCCTTTAAAATTGTTAGTCTTAATTTATTGTGGGAGTTTCTATATTCGACAAACCTCAAACATAAAGAGTGAGGGATAAATATATCCCCATGTAGAAGGGACCTCACCTTGAAAAAGGATATGAGAATCACAACTGGTCCTAGTGGATCCAACTAGACTGCTAGGTATAACTGATCGGTACCAAAATTAATAGAAATATCATCCCTATGTTAGGCTACACATGTTTGGGTATTGGTAACTTTATTTTACCACCCTCGGTGCTAATACTCCTTCCATAAATTATTATTATTTTAATTGGGACCATATAGACAAAACTGCTGACTTTACTTTAATCGATCTTGAAGCCAAAACTATTCATTTTCAACTATTCCATGACTAATGGAATTTCCTTTACCAGAAAACCACTAATCAAGTTATCACATCTATCAATTACCACTGATCGGGTAAGCTAGTAAATTATGACATCTTTATTAACATCATTGCATCTCAACTTATTAATTTAAGCATAAACCATAATACTTTCTTTCAGAACTGGGCCCAAGCCAAAACTATTTAATTTAATCACGCTTCTTCACCTCTCTTTAACTAGTATCAATTAGAAAAACTACTCAATATAGATATTATACAATCTCATACTTAAATTATGCAACAAATAAACTAATTGTTCAACTAATCTCATACTTCAATGCTCTATTCAAGTTTTAAGAGTAAACCTTGAAAACAACAATCAGTTTATATCTCAAACTTCTATCTTTCTCTTTACTTTGATTAGAAAAACATGATAACTCATGAGGACTTTAATAATCAATAATATTCATGAAAACTTAATTAATCTAACTCAAAATCATCAATAAACCATCACTTCGGGAAATCATAGTTAATAGAATTAAACAAGTACCCTAGCATATTTCTACTCATTCAAACCTCTATTTTGAAAAGAGTTTTTGGGCACAAGGATGAAAGAAGTCCTTGTCTAAAGCCCACATACCTTAATTGAAGAACTTTAATGGAGTAAAGTTGATGAAATTTCCTCTAGAAGATGAACCTTTAAAAGAACCCTAAATTTGTTCTTGAGAATTTGAGAGAAAAACCTTGCTTTGATTAGATTTAATGTAGAATGACTTGGAATAAGTTTTTGGAGCTTATACACCTTGTTAATTTTGTCCCAAAATGACATAGGAATAGTTATTTAAGAGATGGGAAACTACCAAAATGTCCAAGAAATATATTGTAGGAAAAAAAAAATGAAATAGTTCTTAGTAAAATAGCCTCATGACATGAGGCAGCTGAAAAAGTCTCCCAGTGACTTTTTAAAGTTTATTCATGATGTGGGCTTTAAATTTAGCTAGCTGCACGATGTGAGTGTTATTTTAGGTGTAAAAACCTCCTTTAACACTTATAATCATCCCTAAACACTCTCCACCTGGATCAACACTTCCATGACTCAATTACTGAGCTTAAGAACATGGAAAAAAGGACTAGAATGAACTTCTTGAACCTACGCCAAGTACGGGGAATTACAATATTTCTCCCTTAAGATCATTTGCCCTCAAATGAGGGATTTTTCTTCGAAATAAAGGCTACATGTTGATAGGAGAAGTGGAAAAAACTCAATATGTCACTTCAGTTAGACCTCAACTCAACTACCAAACATGCAAATACATAATAATTGACCTCTATAGTAAACTCATCAAGCAACACATAAATGCACAAATAGGGGCTCATGTACTACTACAACAACTCCACATCAACACTCTACTCAACTAATGTTGAATACACTTAATGGATTTATGCAATGCTACATACTACATGCTCATGAACTAAAACACACACAAGATGAATAGAGAGGTTAATACCTTAAGAAGTGGAATTAAAAATGAATAAATGCGAGTATCTACGCATCATCTCAGTCTCTGCATCCCATGTAGCTCCCTCAACTACTTGGTTTCTCTATAGAACCTTAACCGAAACTATCTCTTTATTTCTCAACTTATGAACCTATTTATCAAGAGTTTGAACTAGAATCTCCTCATATTTCAAAAAATCATGGATAAAAATATCCTCAACTGGAATTTTTAAAGATAGATCACTCAGGAACTTCCCCAATAAGGAAACATGGAAAACCGGGTCAACTACTGCTAACTCTCCTGGAAGATCAGGATGATAAGAAACATTACCTACTTTTCTCACAATTTGATAAGGTTCAATATACCTCAGACTCAACTGACACTTCTTACCAAATCTTAAGACCCCTTCATAGGATACACCTTCAGAAATACCCAACATCTACATCAAAATCTAACACTCTCCTCCTCACATGGGCATAAGATTTCAATCTACTCTATGATGTCTTTAATTTTTCTCAATAATCTGAACCTTCTTCATAGCATCAAGTACATACTCTGGACCTACAATAGCTGCCCCACCAACCATTGGGGACCTACACCATCTCTCATATAACGCCTTAAATGGAGCCATCTGAATATTTGAGTGATAACTATTGTTGTATGCAAACTCAATAAATTGTAGGTTCTCAACCCTCTTACCCTTGAAATTGATTACACATGCCCTCAACATATCCTCAAAAGTCTAAATAGTCCTCTTAGCTTGACAATCTATCTGTGAATGAAAAATGTTGTACTCAACTGAACTTGGGTACCAACACACATATGAAACAATCTCAAGTACTGGGATGTCAACTGCAAGCCAAGATCTGATATAATAGAAAAAGATACACCATGCATGTTAAAAGTCTCTCTCAAGTACACTTTACCATACTGCTCTGCTAAAAAACTGGTGAGAACAGGTAGAAAATAAGAAGACTCAGTCATTCAGTCTACTATATGACATATCAAATCATAACTCTGGGTCAATGATAAACTAGTGTCAAAATCCAAATTAATCAGCTCACACTTCCATGTTGGAATCTCATACTGCTGCATCTTTCCTACCGGTCTTTGGTTGTCAGGACCCAAAATTTTAGGTTATGATGGCAACTACAAACCTCCTATAGACAAGCTTTACTTTACATCCTGGAGCTACAACG
>JBDJHY010176275.1:3672-21914 GCA_039654485.1 Withania somnifera
CGACCCTTAAAAAAAGTTTGGGCCCTTCATGAATGAAACACTTCTCCGAGAATATAGGATCCAGGACTCTCATACACCATAATTGTGGTCAACGGGCATGGTCGCATCCAATTAGCGTGACAACAACAACAAAACAGCAAAACTTTGGAATTCAAGAACTTTAAAAAGGCCCTCGAGATTCGTTCAAAACCCCATGCAAACAGACCATATATGAAACCATACTAATTTTGATGCTCCAAACTCAACAGAACCATAAAATAATGGATACAAGGTCTTATTGACTCGTTACTAGCTAAGGGCCTATTTTAATTATAAGTACCAAAAAGACCAAAATGCCCTTAGGGCATACGAAAAATAAAAGAGACCTTATTCTAGACATAAAACACCTCCTAAATCCAACAGAACCATCGAATTTTGAATTCTAGTATTCTAAGTACTAATGTTGACCAAAGTTAACCATTCCACTTAAGCTCTAACTTTATCTCGACAAATACCCAAAATCACCACGAATGGGCTAAAACCAAAAACAAAGGTCCTAGTAGACAAAAATAAATATTTCGGAGTTGATGAAACTGACAGGTTTCTGTTTTGAGGTCCCAAACTCCAAATGACCCCAAGAATTCCATATTTATTACTTTAAAGCTTTAAAACTCAAATACCCAAAACCTTACTAAAAATACATTTTGTTCCTAAGTCAACCATCGAATCAAACTTAGTTTAGCTTAATGCAATGATAAGAAGGGTAAAATGGTCAAAATATGCTGAAATCAATAAAATAACCACAAGGGTCATTATAACGTCCACCACTAAAAATCATGTTTGTCCTTGAACATAAGAAAGAATAAGTACATAAAGAGTCAAAAAGTAGAGGAAAGAATAAGTACATAAAGAGTCAAAAGGCGGAGGAAGCTGACTACGCATATCAAACTCGATGTCCCAAGTAGCCTCCCATATCAGGTCGGTGCCTCCAGTACACCTTCACTAAAGGTGTCTCTTTGGTCTGAAGCCTCCAAACCCTTCTATCTAGAATGGCAATTGGCTCCTCCTCAAACTACAAATATTGGTCCAAACTAACATATTCCTACTGGATCACATAAGACTCATCTAGCATATACCTCCAAAGCATAGAAATATGAGAGCTGTATGAACCACAGACAACTTTAATACAAACAAACCGCATCCAACTCCAAATTGTGAGTAGGGTATTTCTTCTCATGCACCTTCAACTGACTTTAAGCATAGGCCACCACCTTACCATCCTGAATCAACAGTCCACCTAACCCAATTCTAGAAGCATCACAATAACTGGTGAAGCCTTTACCCTCCACGAAGTCAATAAAGGCTTGAGCTTTTGAAAGCTCTCCTCACACTCATCCAACCACTAAAAATCTACATTTTTCTAAGTCATTCTAGTCAATAGAGTAGTAATAAAAGAAAAACCCTGGACGAATCTCTTATAATACCCAACTAAACCAACAAAACTCCAAATCTTAGTCGGTAAAATAAGTCTCACCCAATTACGCATAGCTGCAATTTTGGTCGGATCAACCATAATAACCTCCTTGGACACCAGTTCCCTAAGAATGCCATAGAACTCAACCAAAACTCATTGTTTGAGAATTTATCATATAACTGCTCATCTCACAATCTCTGAAGCACAATCCTCAAGTGTTGAACATGATCAACCTTGGTCTTTGAATACACCAAGATATCATCAATTTAAACAATGACAAATAAATCCAGATATGGATGACACACACCGTTCATTAACTCTTTGAATGTGGATGGGGCAATAACAAACCCAAAAGACATCACCAAGAACTCATAGTGGCCAAATATAGTCCAAAAAAAGGTCTTAGGAATATTTTAAGGTGTAATCCTCAACTGGTGGTACCTCCAGTCAATCTTAGAAAAAGTAGAGGCACACTAAAGTTGGTCCAATAAATCATCAATAGCAAGGCAATGGATACTTATTCTTCGGGGTCACTTTGTTCAACTGTCGGCAGTCAATACACCTACGCATGGAACCTTTTTTTTCTTCATAAACAAGAGCGGTACACCCTAAGGTGACACAATAGGATGAATGAAACCCTTGCTAAGTAAGTACTGCAACTGATCGTTAAACTACTTTAACTCAGCAAGAATCATATGGTAAGGAGGGATAGAAATGAGCTTAGTGCTAAACTTCAAACCAATGCCAAAATCTATATCTCTTTCATGAGGAACACCAAGAAGGTTAGTCAGAAATATATCAACAAACAATCTAACCATAGAAACCAACTATAAGGAAAAGGAATCAACACAAACATCCCATACAAAGACCAAATAAGACAGATACCCCTTCTCAACCAACCTCCGAGCCTAAAGGAAAGATATAACTCCACGAGGATATGATGCACATGTAACCTTCCACTCTACTCTTAGAATACTAGGCATGCATAAAGTAATGGTCTTGGCATATAAATATAAGATAGCAATGGTATGGGGAAAGTTAATGCATGCCTATAATAACATCAAAATCTATCATATCAAGAAAAATCAAGTCTACTAAAGTCCCATCCCACTAAGACAACAAGACGGGATCAGTACACATGATCTACGACTAAAGAATCACCCACGGAAGTAGACATCTGAGCAGGTATAGATAAAGCATTAGATAACATATCAAAACCCACTATAATATGTGGTTATACATGATAATAAGTATACCCCAAATCAAACATTATAGATGCAAAGCGATGGTGAAACGGGACAATACCTGTGATCACTGCATCTGAAAAATCTTCCTCAAGTCTCCTCATAAAAGCATAACACTGAGCATGCCTACCTTAAGGCTGAGCTAGAGCACAAACCAAACCTTTCACTACCCTATATGTACCTCTGATAGTCTATTCACCTCTACCTTCCTGCACCCTTCCTCTACCTCTAACTGGAGGCCCAGGTGCCCCAACTAAAGCATGAGAAGCTTGCTGAGACTTTAACTATATACGTTGGGGACAGAACCTTTGTATGTGGCTAGTATTACCACAATTGTAGAATGCTCTAGGAATGTAGGAAGATGTTATGAACTTTGAGACACATAATGGCCACCCCAAAATGAAAATCTCTAATGAGACCTATAAGAACTCTATACTGGGCTGAATATACTTTGAACTATCTGGCTATTGCTATTGGTCTACATCACATCCTGAAATGGTGCTTAGTGGTGAGAATGAATAACATGTCTAGAAGATCCCCTTCCTTCATGAGGCACCTAAGAACTAGCCAAAGAAACAAAGCCTTTTTCCCCTACTATCACTGATCCAATCTCTATGCAACTGCTTAAAACCCCTAACTGCCTTAATCATACTCTACAAAGTGGATCCCTTCAACTTTCAAGCTGTAAATGCTACCTCTCAGAGAGGATATATCAACCCTTTTATTAATTTAGCTATATTCTTCTTTTTATCTGGAAAGATTGCCAAGGTATTTCTTGATTTCTCATAGAAATAAGACATATATTCATCCACTGTCATACCCTACTGATTCAATATATCAAACTATTGATGGAGGCCACCCCTCATACTGAGTGACACATACCTCTTAATAATATCCTAAGAAAACATATCCTAAGTCATGGGAGGAGATTTAGCGGGTCCAGAATCAATATAGGTGTGCAACCACTTCCTGGATAGACCCCCAAGCTATAACACAGTATAATCCAAACCATGAGAATAAAGTAGCCATACCCTCTTAGTAACTTGTAACATATCTTTTGAAACTTATATGGGTCCTCCTTCTTCCTACCCTGAAACTATTGTGGGTCCATCTAAAGAACTTCTTATATCTCCTATTTTGGTCATCGTACATCTCTATAATACCTGCATCCCCAAAACCTAAAATTAATAACTCATGAACCCTGTGAGCGGTTAATAGCTGTCCTTCCTATCCCTGAACCAATGTCTGTTGTCCCACGAAAATCTAAACCACGGGTGATTGACCCATATGAAATAAAGTCGATGGTGGCTATCCCATTAGATCATGAACCATAGGTATAGCACTCTACTCTGGGGTCCCTGCCTATAATGACCCTCGAGATTATATTTGTGTTATTTCAACTCTCTCATAATTAGAGTGCTCCTGTAACTGCCCCAAGTCACTCATGACTTGTTCGGATCAATAGGTTGGGTCCTGGTAGTATTTTAGTTTAATTCCTTTATGATTATAGTTTTATTGGGACTTACCTAGCTTATATAATCCTTAATGTCATTTTTGTTGATTTTATTGATTTCAGAGTCGATTAAATAAAGATTTCATCTATGGATTTTTTGAAATCGGACTTCGTTTCCATTCTATGTGCTTTTTGAAAATTTCCAAAACCTATCAGGGAAGGGACGTAGTAACTGATTTATCGGCTAGGTGACTGATAAATCAGTCAAAGGATCAATTTATCAATCAATTGGTGGGAGTTTATATGCTTGTCTTCTACACGAATTTTCTCATTTCTTCTCCATATTTTAGCAACTCGCTTGGTATTTCAGAGTAATTTAAGAGATATTAAAGGTGTTTATCTAACTTTTGACCTGTAGAAACTTGTTTTGGTAATTCTACAATTATTTCTATCGAGTAATTCTCTGTTTTAGCTATTGTAACAAAGTTTACAGGCTTATATCTTCCATTTCAACCTTTAATTTGAGCCTTATTTTGTACATATGATGTATGAGTTGTGCTTTATATGTTGGTATAACTATTTCCTTTTTCTAAGCTAGTAGGGTTCATGGACCTATTTTTAGCTTGCATTTGACCCCTCTATTTATATACCAATATGGGTCTTGTTTTACTCATCTTGAAATATATGGGTTATGTTTTTTCTAGCCTCGTACATATTTGAGATTTATACGTTATTCTCTGTATATTTGGGCATTCTTTACAAGGACATCGTCAGAATCTAGTTAGGTTACAGTCTACTTTCATCAGACTTGATATTAGTCTACTAATTTGTTATGTGTGATTAGAGCATATGTGGCCCCATTGTGCCATAGGTAGACGGATACGTCTATGCTGGAAAATTAGTTGCCCTGTGTGATGATATTATACCTAGTTGGATATGGTTTTTCTAGGTAGTCAGTTAGACATATGTGATGATATCATGCCCTAGCCTGTAGGAACCTAAGAGTTAGTTGTGTTGGACTGAGCTACCATAGCTCCATGTCTTCCCTTGTATAGGTGTGTACTTGGACCTTAACAGGTGCCCTCTAGGTAGGTGTGGCATCTTTGATGCGATTTCCCATGGCTTGGGTCTGTAGTTGAGCTAGAAGAGGATGTATCTTGTGACTAGAGCTTGGAAGAAATCATATGAATTACAGTTAGTAGCCTTAGGCAAGTTTAGCCTATTGATTGGTTTTGTGTCGCGAGCATGCATTAAACATTTTAAAAGGTAACTTGATTTTTATAGAGTAATAACCGAAAATTGATTTCATATATACTTATATTTTCCACAAGTGTGCTCATGAACAGTATGGAGCAATTTCTAGCACCACTTGAGGCTATTTCTCACCATCACTATGATTCTAGGATATTGCCTACATAGAGGCAGTTGGTCTTATCGAGATTTGGATTTTTGCCTACATGGTTGGACGTGAGTTTCCATTGAGATGTGATATACTGGTTGAGCCCGAGTTTTGGCCTTTTTTCCCTAATGACTATGGAATTGATTTTTCTTTATAATGATTTGTGTACATGGGATTGTATCCTTCATAGGCTTTCTGACCTGGGTCTCCATGCCTGGGTTATGTTGCATAGCCAGGGGAGGGGTATACTGAAGTAGTTTGGGTAAGTATAGGGGGAAGCTTCTATGGGTCCGCTCCTGACAGATTCTTGTATCGAGGAGGGTGCATATAGGTACTATTTACTTATCATCAGCCCCATGTAGTGCATCCTTTCTCATTTGGTTGTACTCTTCAAGGCTTAAGGGGGGAGTACATGTTGAGTAACTTGGTTTCCTGAGTGTACCTACCAATATAATAGGGTGCAATTGGGTTTGTTTTCTAGTAGACTTTATTTGTTCCTTTCTATCTCTGATTAGTAATATTCATGTACTTACTATATCTGTTGTTAGCTTAGCTTATTGATAGTTTTGTACTCTCATATTGGTCCTTCCTTGTGTTGGTCATGTTGGAGCTCCACGTACATGTCGTGTTGGTCATGAGTTGCTTGTGGCATAGGTTTTTAGGTTATACCTTGATATTAAACCTCTTTTATACTTGGTAGTTAGTACTGTACCCGCTGGTAACTGGTTCTTCAACTTACTAGCTATTATTGTAGTTACCTCATTTTTATTGTACATTTTGTGCCACTATCCTACTTGTCATTGATCACTCTTTACCTTTCTTATGCTTGATTTTTCCAGGTCATCCTATGATGCCTACTGGGTACCCATTCTTTTGGTAATCATGTTACACTTTTGCATCTTTTTGTGATGCTGATCTTGCTACAATCCAGCAGAGAGAACACGATCGTGCAAGATAGCTGATGTGGCTCCAGGAGATTTCAGTGAGAAGTTTGCATCCTTGATGATAGATTTTCATTCCAACCTCAGAGTTATCCTAGTTAGATCCTGGATAGATATTTTATAGTTTTGCCCCATCGTGTGTTGTATTTTGTACTTTCTGTATATAGATTCTCTACATCTATGACACGAGGTTCTGTGGAGTTATGTTTAGTTGTGTATTTTAGTGTCCTATTTTTATTTCTTCTCATCATTTCCTTTTTTTTCCTTTTGGGTTCATGGTACTGGCCCTCCGCTACTTTCTTTGGGCCAGGGTTATGCTTTTCTGTAGGTGGGATGTAGATGCCATCTCAACTTGATTTATGGGTCGTGACACTGTCGCATCTCTAGTCAATGAACCATGTATTATACCACCTTGTGACATACTCTCCAGTACTCCTAAAACTCTTAGCAAAGTTTCCTATAGTAGTGGGGCTTCCACATACTCAGGAGGGACCTTCTCTTCCTCCCACACAATCTCCAGCTCAGGAGAGGCATATTTGGCATGTCTCTAACTAGGCCTACTCCCCTAGACCTATCCCTGGCTCTAGCTCTAGACCAGTTTCTTCCTTGAGCAACGGGCGCTAGAATTTCATGCTCATCTCTGTCAACAGAAGCTCTGGTCCTTACCATCTGTCAAAAAAAAATGTGCAAGGGCTCATCACATGCGAATCAACCACGCTAGAAGAGCAAAGATATATTTTCCTAAATTTATGTAGCCTATTAAGGATAAGTAATAGACGTCTCTTCTCCGATCCGCAAGAGACTAATAAACTTGTCTTGTTTACAGTGGGATCTACGAACCTAAGGCTCTGATACCAACTTGTCACGACTTGAAATCGGGTCTTGATGGCACCTAACTTCTCATCCTGATAAGTCATTCGATCTAACTAAAAATATAGTAAATACGGAAGTAAAATACATAAAATAAAGAATATACAAAAAAACATATGTATATAAATATAAATCTCATGATCCTATAAAACTATATATAAGCCCCTTATAGATTCTTTACAAGGAACTTAAAGTCAATAGAGAGTCTTCAAAAAGTAATGAAACCATGAAACAAAACATAAGGAAAGTCTATGACAACTGATGAAAGGATGATCAGCTACCTCCAAATCCTTGAACTGCTCCTGGATTGATGGAAGAGATAGAATCACTGAGTCAGGGGCTCAACACCTGCACAAAGTGTAGAAAAGCAAGGAGTGAGTACAAAACAACGGTACTCAACAGCATCCTCAGATGGTCTAACTATAAAAAGAAAATAAAAGCCACTGACACCTAATTGTTCCTCTAATACTATAATCCCCAATAGTTTAAATATAAATATATAATATCCCAATCAAATAGTACAAATACAGAATATATAAATATGAAGGGATACTTAATACTCTCAATCATGAAATATTGGTAATATGCTTAAATCATGATAATAAATATCAAATGAGGTCTCACAAAATCATTTAGAAGCCAAATAGTCACAATTCATCAGAAAATAACAAATAATCCCAAGTCATCACTCAATATCATATAATCTCAAGGAATTAATCAAAATACACATATAGTTAATTCCACATATCGGGTGAAAATAATGTATAATGTAATTAGCTCAATGCATGTCTGTCTCATTAACACATTTGCTGGCATTTATTTATGTCTCACCAAGTACCCATTGGGTACTTGCGAGGTCCATGTAATACACAATCCACAACCTCCGGAATGAGCCTCAGATGGTTTAATCAATATCTCAGACATCCATAAATGGACCTTGAACTATCTACCCAATAACCCATACTCCCAGTAATAAACCTCGAACAATCTACCATTTCACACATCCGGAATTTGACCTCAAATTGTCTATTAAATCATTTTCTTTAGATCACAAGACATAATTCAAGTCTCATATTCAAATATTATAAAGTGACTGAATGTCATAAACAATTAATGGGAATATCCTATTTTAAATTCCAAAACAATAATATCGGTCTCTCATAGGCAATCATTATCAGTTTGTCTTTTCACCTCAATTTAGCCTCAAAGGGCATCACAATTTTCGATCGTAAGGGTATCAAAAAATCATCACTGAAAGTGTCAACAACAAATACATAATTAAGCTCCAATTTCAACATCAAGATACCATTTTCAATTGCGTAAGTCAAATCAAAGAAACTTATATTTCAAATCAAGTATATGGTTCAATTATTTCATCAAAAAGTCATATTATCACAAATTTCTCACTTTAGGCGGGACAAACTTGATATTATCAACCCAAAGTACCCATTTCTCCAAAATTACAAAAAGCTATCACAATTATTAACACTTTATAGAAAGACCAAAGAAACCTCAACTTGTCCAAGAACTTGAAAAACAAAATCTATCGGGAGCTTTTTCTTTTTGGAATGCCTTCAACGGTGCATAATATAGTTACCAATGACAAAAAACATAATACAATACAAAAATCAACAACCAAAATTTCAAATATTTAAAGTTTACTCAAAAACTCAACCCGGGCCTACTGGCTTTTTATTATGAAAATATGTTACCACATTACTAGGGGAATCTAAATATCAAGTTTTATTAAAAATTCAATCCATTTCGTGGTCCAAAATCAATTTTTGTATATATTTTGAGTTAATGCTTGAAACCACTATTTTTTTATTCAAAACCTTCAATTTCATGTAATAATCATGCTAAAGTTGTTAAAATTAATGAGAAATGGTTTTAAATCATTATATTCAATGGTTATCTTCGAATTTCTTAATCAAACTTTACCAAAATGGGGTTTTATATTCTTGATTTCCTTGAAAAATGAGCAAAATTTCAAGTCTTAAAAGCATATTGCCTAGGTGCACACCCACTGTGATTATAGTGCCTTGTCGCAATCATGACAGTGTGGTAAGAAAAATTTCATCGTGATCATGGTCCTTTGATGCTATTGCAACCCTTAATTAAATTTGGTCACATCACAAACACAGACTTTCATCATGAATGCGGGACCTAGGACTCTCATACACTGCAATCACAATCAAAGGGTGTTATCTCGGTCAACTGATGTGATAGTAATAACAAAAGAGCAAAACTTGGGAATTCAAGAAGTTCAAATATTCCCAAAAGATTCATTAGGAACCCCATGCAAACAAACCATGCAAACAACCATGTGAATTTTGATATTCCAAACTCAACGAAACCATCAAAATACAAATTTGAGGTCTTTCTGACCCGATACCCGCCTAGGGTTCTTTTTAACTAAAAATACCAAAAAGACCAAAAGCCCTCGGGGCTTATTAAAAATAAAAGAGACCTCATTCTAGACCAAAAACCACCTCCTGAATCCAACATAACCATCGGATTTCACATTCAGGCATTCTAACTCCAAATATTGACCAAAATTACCACGAATAGGCTAAAATGGAAATTGAAGATCCTACTAGATCAAAATTAACATGCCATAGCTGATGGAAGTGATGAATTTCTATTTCAAGATCTTGAACTCCAAATGACCTTTAGAGTTCCATATTTCTAAATTTAAAGCTTCAAAACTCAAAATTCATTATGTTTCCCTACCAACATAGAATCAAATTTAGTTTAGCATAATACAACTACGAGAAAGGTAATAGATCAAAATGCTCATAAATCAAAAAAATAATCTTGAGTGTCGTTACGTCATGAACCTCACAACGTGAGCCTATTTCAAGAGCAAAATAGCGAGCTCCTGATATTATTGCACAATGTGAGGCTAGTAAAATATCCTTAATTTTTTGCTCGAACCTCGAATTGGCACACAATCTGTTGCATTGCAAACTAGACTAAGAGAACTTTCATTATATAGGTTATAAGTCATATAACATCTCATATATTAGGATATATGATTATTTTAAGTTGACCCATGCATGAATCGATCCTAAAACTAGGTCGCTAAAAAAATACTTGAACTTAACTTTGTGCTAGAAGTTTCTTATGACTTTGAATCATATCAACAACTACTCGCACACTTTCAAAATGATTTTATCACCTAGAAAAAAGTAATAACTCACAACCTTTGATACTAACCATGTATATAGAATGGTTCATATTCTAGCTCAAAGTTTTAGGGTGTTACATTTATACTAGCAGGTTGATTTATCGGTCATTTTACCAATTTATTGGTCATGACCTGTTAGTCATTTACGGATTAGTCATCCATTTTTCTTATCTATGGGTTGCACCAAAATAACAACTTTAACTTCATAAAATATCATAACTTCCTCTTACAGACTCAAAATGTAATGATTCTTTTTGTGTTGATTCTAAAATTTCAATAAAATTCTAATGATACCATTAGAAAACCAAAGAGATATCATTAAACACAAGTGATGTTAATAAAACTAAATGGTGAAGAAACTATAAACTCTAAATAAGTACCCAAAACTCATTTGAGACCTCTAACACAAATCAAATATGCAACTAGACAAAATTCAACATCGCAGACTTAATGGAACAATCAAATTACTTATATGAGTCTCCTTTACTCGATATTGCTATGGTAACTTTAGGCCAAATAATCCAACCAAAATACCCCCCAAAAGTCACAAAAAATAATCTAAACTTTCTTCTAGCCCAAAAATTGCCTCTCAAAACCAATGAAATTGATAGATTTCATTTCCAATCACTCTAACTCTAAATATTTACCATATTCAAACTTTAAACTTAAACTTTCAAATTATCCCCCTTTAAACATATAAACTCACAATTAAAGGTATAAAACTTAAATCAAAGGTTTTCCTAACCAAATTCCATATTTCAGAGCTGGCGGAACTAATGGATTTCTAATCAGCTCAAAACTCAAATGTTGACTAAAGTTAACCATTTCAACCTTAAAGCCTTCCTAAACTAAAAACTAACAAAAAGACCAACCTACCCTTCCATTTCTCAAACTAACTATACTAATGGATTCTATATGACATAAAACAGATGCAGGGTAACACAAAACACTAATTGTGAATGAAAAATCAAATCTGACCTGAAGGTCATTGCAATATATGTCAAACTTAATGGTCAACCTCTAAAGTTTTATAGAAGAAGTGTCACCAAACTTGTCTTTCAGTGTATCCACATGGATTGAGCCATTGTGTTATATTCAAATTCATATATAATATCATTAGTCATACTGCTCAACAATGTTATGCGAGAAATACTATTCTTTTTCTTTTAGGGTTGAGAATCCTCAAGATTTCTGTCATGTTGTTGAGTGTTTTCTTTCACTATCTTAATCATTGTATGGTTTATGGTCTTCAAAAAAATTATATTTTAGGTTTTTCACCCGGTGTTAGGTACCATCATTGAAGCCCTACTAAATATGAATTCACGATGTAGAGTCCCACATTAAGGGATAAAGTGCTCCCTTACAAAGGAGTCTCTATACCCAAGAGGACTCGAACCCGAGACGTCTTGGTTAAGGATAAAGGAGTTCTAACCATTCCACCACAACCCTTATTGGTGGGTCTTCAAAACTTCTTTCTCTTCAAGAATGTACTGAATTTTATGGTGCCAAATGTCATAATTATCACTATTCAATCTTTCACACTTATTCAATTCAATAATGGTAGTCTTCAAATTTATGTATAAATTTTATCCATTCACATAAAATACATATCACAAATAAGCACAAACACAATATTTTTATTTTCTGTAAATTACATCTAAATTAATATTTGTGTTTATCTTACTTTGATAGCATATACTCTGAAGCATGCCAATATTTTTAAATCAATTATGAATTAATAAATAATGACAGTTCTAAATAAGAGAACTTTTCACCAATTAGAACACCCACTCAAAAAATTATATGTGTATATTTTCAACATACATTATATTTCACAAAAATGACATAGACTATAATCATGAACAACATAGTTTATTATTTTGAAAACTACACATGTTCATGAATCAATTCAAAAATAATATTATCATAAAAAATTAAATTTATGATATGTTTTTATCCATAATGTGCATCAAGCATGCACATTATATATTAAAACAAGGCTCATAAAAAAGTTTAAAATAATATAAATCAGCATAAAATACTTGTTATATTGTCTCAAAAGTTTATATGATTTCCTATGAAATCTGAAAGTTTCACATTTTTACCCTTTTTGAGCAGCCAACTTTAGACATTAATTTCCCTCAGGTTATATCAAAAAATTCGTAAATTATACCATCGTAAAGGTTTTAAAAGAAAAGGTTTTAAAATGTCTTTTCAGTGATATATGGCTTGAATACATTAGAAGCCTAAAAAGGAAGAATTTTGAGTTTGAAATCTAGCGTTCATGGTGAAATTTTTAGATTTTGAAATTTCAGGCAGCCAACTTTCAACACTTATATCTCATTCATCCGATATAAAAAAATTATAAATAATATATACTGTTGGAAAGCTATTGAAACTATCTTTCTAGTGATGTATGAATTGTTAATCTTGACAGCCACATTAGGAGATATTTTATCCCAAAGTCAGTACATTTATACAAAAAAAATTGAAAAAAAAATTTGAATTACTATCAAAACAAGAAATCCGCTTATTATAAAAAATGACAAATACACATCTCATACCTTTTTTAATCATATAATAGTGAAGTATGAACATATATATCTCGTTCTCTAGTACCAATGAAGGATTCAAACTAGGAGATTTATGAGAAATAATGCACACCTTCTTCTAATATCAATATGTATCACTACCACCAGTTACCTTATCAGTTTATTACAAGATCATTATGGAGTCTTACATATTTGATTTTATAGTAACTACACTCTTCTTCTAAAGAAGCTCTCAACATATTTTTTTTTTCTTGTGTGTCTTTGGATAATCTTAAGTCCTCCTTTTATAAGGCATAGTTCAAACTTGTAACTCCAGTTTATTCAAGAGTTACATCACCCATTATCCCTTAACTTCCCACTTTATTGGTGAATGCATAACTCTTTCTTTACTATATATGTTATCTCAAGAATGAAGCAAGTTACTAGTCAAACCATCAATGGATGTGTTGAAGAAAATAATTATTCTAACAAACCAAAAAGGTGTGCAGTAATTCAGATCTTTCGAATAAATTATTTTATTTTAAAGTGAAAAGTTTACTTACTAGAAAATGTGTGAACCAATCCAAATCAGACCCCAATTCATTTTTTTTATAAACTTTTTGAGTTATTGTTACACCTTAAAATTTTTCCTAAAACAGATTTAGACTAAACAAAAAAATGGTAAAATTTTCTAAAAGTTTAGTTTGGAGCAGTGTTCTATGGTCAAGTCCACAGACCGTCAATCAGGTTGGCGGGTTGTGGAACCCAATACGAATTTGATTCTAATAGCCCAGAAACAGTTTTTAATTTCCACAATGTATACCACGGACCGTGAAAAGTTCGACAAACCATCATTCCCTTCATGGAATTTTTCTAGTGAACTAGTGAGTCAAGGAAGTTTTCACCAACAAGATCTTCGGTATGTGCATATTTCCATGAACCATAAAATCCAGCGTAGAATCATTTCTAGTAAGAATGAAAATTTTGGCAAACTTTTACGGGTCAGTTGATTGTCTGTCAATCCCACTGTAAAAGTCACCAGTTCAATTCTCAACCGATTTATTTCAGGATTATTTAAGACTTTTTCCACCTTTTTAATCCTAAAACTAATTTATTTTAGCTTCATGTTGAAGGGATATATAACCCAAAGATTTTATTTCTCTCATTAGATATAATTAGACTTGGAAAATTTAGAGAAATTCTCTTAAGATCTCAAGAACAAGCTGAGGTTTTTGCAAGCTATGAACCCAAGGAAGAAATTTCTTCATCAAATCCTTTGAAAGTCTTCAAGACATGTAAGGACTTCAATAGGGGTTGCATTCCTCCTTGTGTCCAGCCTCTCCAGTTCAAGTTGAAAATTTTGAAAAGAAAATTTGAGGGTTATCTTAAATATCTTATATGATAAGATTACCCTTTCTTGCATGTTTTGTGATATTTATTATCACTTTATATGAAGTTTATATATTGTTTATTAAAGTTACATATCCCTGGAGTTGTAGTCAAATCTCATAATAGTCATCATTAAATGAAGTTGTGGAGATGTTCATAATATTATAGTAGAAGTATGAGACATAGTGAACATTCATAAATTGTTAAGTTTTCAAGGTTAAATCTTGTTTTGCAGTAAGTGTCAAACTTTTATGATCTTATTTGGTTTTACAAAGTTTTAAGACTATTTTCGATATTGTCAGAGAACATTAATATTTTGAATTTTTACAAATATTTAATTTCAGTTCACAGTTAGTAATATTTTAAAAAATTTTAATACCTGAATTATAGGTTCAGCAAATATGAGGATGTTTTATAAAATAATGAGTCTGTATAAATAATGTGGGTTATTGTCTAAAGAGGTTAAAACGGATTGTATTTGGTCAGTTGGTTCTATTTAGTATATTTTACTAGTCAAGATGAGTAGTACTTAGTAGTGGTCAGCTTTGGAAGTAGTATTAGCACCAAACAGATTCAGATATGAAATCACCTATCTCATAACTTATGTTGCCAAATTGAAAAAAGATTATAATAGCCCAAAGGTGCTTATTTAAATTGACTTAGTGGATCGTCTAAGAGATTCTAAATTTGCTCTATACCCTGGAAAGATATAGGACCTGCCAACATCGAATTGCATGCTGGGTTTTATAGTTAAATGCATGAATCATGTCGGTTACAGAACCGTCCATTGTTATTCGTCATTAGTATTGAACGAAGGTTTTAAATAAGTGTTTTATTTACCTTGTTAAAAATAAATAAATTTTGAGATGTTCGCTAAGTCTTATTTACACTCTTGAAGGTCAGATTTTACTATCTCTGTTAGTCTTGCAAAATATCTTGATGTTATAGTCTGGAGACAAACTTGTTCATGGATTTACATATCCTATATATATCACCTTCCTGAATACTCAATATATTCAAAGTACCGATGCGTATTACGTGTCTTCATGTTTTTACCATGTAGATCCGGCTAGTTATGCGCACACTTTCGGTACACCAGACTCTGCAGATCCAGTCTAGCTTTGGTGAGCCTCATAGTTCGACGACTAGATTTTTTTTGAATTATCTTTAATTTTAGTAGAGATTCTAAACTTAGTAGATTTTGTTAAAACTACCCAAGGACTTGTCCTAGTTGGTAAGTTATTCAGCTTGAGTAGTAGCTTTCAGATAAGCGTTTCAATTTTTTTTTCAATTCATAATTTTGTGCGAGTAGATGTAATGCCAAAGCTAAGGGTATTTCTGGACCACTTGATAGCTTCAGATGCTTTATCGCGCTTGTGATGTAGTATCGGAGCGTGATATTTGTAATTATTTGCTCATTCAGAAGTATGCTTTGATTGTTGTTTATTCAGAATATTATTTGTTTTTCAAGTCAGTATTGACTTAAAGATGTATAGAAAGTATATGCATGTTGGAGTTACGACTCAAAAAGGGTAGCAATCTAAATTTCATTTGACTCATTTTATTTAGTGAAATTTTAAAATTTAATCATACTGAATTAGGACATGATTTTGACACCTTTTGAACCATCTAAGTTATTACATTAATTATGTTTTTATTATCATTCCGCACTTCAAAGTGTTCAATTGTTGGAACTAAATACTTATAAGAACCAAATTTGTTACTCAAATTAGGCAAATTTTAAGCGATGACAAAAAGTTAGTATGACTCGAGCACCCCCTGCCCCTTGAGAGTTGTGAAG
Organism: Withania somnifera; assembly: GCA_039654485.1. Classification (NCBI taxonomy): domain Eukaryota; kingdom Viridiplantae; phylum Streptophyta; class Magnoliopsida; order Solanales; family Solanaceae; genus Withania; species Withania somnifera. The sequence goes on from JBDJHY010176275.1 coordinate 19,944, forward strand.
CTGCAGTAATCTTATAAAAGATGTGTCAAAAATCATTGTTGGTCAATGAGAAAATCAACTATGAAAGAGTGTTAGTGTTGAGAAACAGGGAACCGGAAGCATAGAAATTAAGTGAGTAATCATCTCTCAATTTTTAAAATTAAATAAATAAAATAAATATTGTTGGAAATATTATATATTGTCATGTGGTCAAGTTTTGAAAGTTTATGAGCATGTCCATGTGGCTAAAAATAAGGCTTAGTGACTAAGCCTTATGTTTAGCCACATGGCAACATGATTGGTGACTAATGGCTTGTAATGTCATGTGTCACCAACCATGGTGGCTATATAAAGGTAAGAATGAGCTGAATTTTTTAGTTTATTTTTTCTTCTATTTTGAGAGTATTTCCCATTTTAGCAAGTTTCTTTAAATAGTAACTTTTCATATATAGAAACTTTTCATTTTTAAAATTTATTTAGCATTGTATTATATTTCATTTTATAATAGGTGTAATTGTTTAGTTTCGAATTGTGAACTTTAAATTAGGCGCACACTTTGGAAGCGCCTGGGAAAATTCATTTAATTCATAAGTCAAAAACTGGAAAAAAGCAAAAAAGAAAAAAAGAAAAAAAAAACAACAACATAATTTCCAAAGATATTTTAAAACTATTGTTAATGAGTTATTGGGTTAATGATTTTAATTGATTTTATAAACCTTTTCATTGAATTATCAGTTTAATATTTTGTTTTTAGATTTTTTGAATGACCAAACCGATAATCCAATAAAATCTTACTACAATTTTTTTTAACTATACATAAATAGCTTTATGAGCATGTTCTTGTACTCATAATAATCATTAATTGCCTGATTGGTTTTATGTATGTGGATATGTAACTATCAAAGCGAATCTTATTATTACATTGAATCGGTACCCTCGTATGATTTATCATAATCAGATACTTTGTTTAGGAGCAAGACATATCATCACTGTAGTGTTGGGCTTGGTGTGAACTAGGAATGTGCATGGAGAATGCTACCAGGAGCAACCTCACACTCTGATAAAAAATATCTTTGTTGCGCTGACTCGATCTATCACGTGTTATCTCCTAAGTTGTTTACGTATCGAATTCATATCTTAATTAAATACAAAAATTATGATTAATTTTTGCATTTTTTCATCTATTTGACTTCAAATAATCCTTGACGATGATTTTTCAGATAAAAAAATTTCAACCTTTTCACCTCTTCAAACCCAATTACTTAACGTTTACTTTGAAAATGAAGTCCTTCATTTTAATAAAATTATGATGTGGCATGTCTAAGCTTTAATTAAATAGATAACACTACTTTTTGAAGTCGCGCAGCTCCGATCAACAAGCCTGTAAGAAAGACTAACTAGGTACTTACAATTAAAAGAATATTGAGATTCACACTTGCAATGATATATATATATATATATATATATATATATATTTGGAATGTTCACCTCATATTGGCGAGATGTATAAAGGAACACATAAAATTATCATCAACGATTTATAAATACATTAACTTTGTAGCAATTGGATAGATTTTTCTTTATTGATAGAAACATGTTTATGTCTTTGATGTTAACACGACAAACTGTGCGCTTTGATACTTTTATGTAAGGCCCTTATGCTTATTTATTTTTTAATCTTTTACATGTATACCATATTTTTTTAATCATAATCAAATTTACAACGTCACTATTACTCTCACACATACTGTCCCAACTAAGGGTGGCCAACCGGACCGGGACGACCGGTATCGTCCCGGTTTCGTCCTGGTTCGTTCCGGTCCGGTACAATTTCATAAAAAATTCTTTTTTTAAAAAAATAGCCGTTTTCCACCCCCCAGCCCCCCTACCCCTAAAAAAATTTTCCCTATAAATACTAAGGGGCTGTTCAGTAATGGAAAAGTTTTCCACTTTTCTGGAAAAGTTTTCTGGGAAAAGTGGAAAACTGGAAAA
>JBDJHY010176286.1:0-12205 GCA_039654485.1 Withania somnifera
AATTGATAAATGAAGAATTAGGAATGGAAGATTGGTAAATAGTTAGAGTAGTAGAGAGAATTTGATGAAAATTGAATAAAATAATGTAGTATTTATAGGGAAATTTTTTTTAGGGGTAGAGGGGGCGCTGGAAAAAGGCTATATAGCCGTTATCCAACGGCTATAACGACTATTTTTTATAATTTTTTTTGAATTGTACCGGACCGAGACGAACCGGGACGGAAATCCCGTCCCGGTACCCGGTTCGTCCCGGAACGGTACCGATCGTCCCGGTCCGGTTGAACACTCTTAGTTCAAGCTCCTCTTTTCTTGAGTTGTTTTTTATACTTTATGATTCTTTGTTTGTTGTGGAATTTTAATTTGATAATACCACAAACCTTTGTTTTAGTGGAGTTTCGATTCATCACAATTATAATAATTTTAAATTTTAAATTTTTGAATGTTGATAATTTGTAGTGATTCTAATGCGATGATTTTGCTCAAGAAAATTTAAGCTACTAAAGATAATAGATGATTTTTTTTTTTAACTTTTTGAATTTGATTTTGTTTATCGGATATGTTGTTGTTGAATTTGATTTTGTTGAAAAGTAGAGAAAATTATTAATGAAACTTTTTCAATGACTATTAATGAAGATTTGGGGAAGAAGAGAAAATGAGGGTGTGTTAAAAATAAAATAAATTAGAATTTCCACGTGGTTGTCTTTCACTAATTTGGGCTGGAATTTTATTTACTCACATTATTTTAGTGAAATTAGTTGAGTTGCGTGATAAAATTCCTGCGAATTTTAAGTGTTCATTTACGAACTTAATACAATTTAGGGGTACTTTATGTATTTTCTCTGATGAGAAAATAAATTCTATGACAATATATTTAAAAATGAAAACAGAAGTTCAAACGTTGCAATATTCATAACAAAAGTTCTAAAATTTATAATAATGAATAACTTAAACTATAAGGGGAGAAATGAGTGAGGATATAATGCCTTTACTCTTACAAAATTAGTGCAGAAGGGGTATTTATTATTCGGTTATTTATAAAAAAAAATAATAGTCACTTCAGTATATCTCAAACTTTAGACATTTCATTGGTCAATAAAAGTAAATATCAGAGTAATCAAAAATATCGAAAACAAAAATATGTAGATGAATGAATTTATTCCGCAACTTCAAACTCCAAAAATAAGTTATTTTGATTTGCTTGTTTGACCTTTCATCTATGTCTTGCATTAATGTTGTTAGAGACCTTGAACTCAATGCTAATGGATAATTACATGTAGCTTGACGCTGGTAATATAAATATTAACACACATACAATAAAGAGATTAAGGTTGTTGACAACTCGATAAACATGAGCATTACGCTAAATATAAAGGTCAAGATTTAACGATGAGTAATATGAAAGTATAAAAGGAAAAATAATATGTTGTTACTGTATTGCTAGGACTAAAAATGTTTTTACATATTTTTAAAGTAAATTATTTATAAATTACGACACTGAGTCACTTAGTCAATAAAAAGGCACCAATTGAACCCTAAAGTACTACATTCAAATTTGTCACCGATACTTTTAAATTTATAAACTCAATAGAATTAGGATATTTTTAAATGTTAATAAACATATTATTTCACTATAGAGCAGAACTCGTTGTGTTTTTTACGTTTGGCCAATTAATGGGACAGAGCTTCCAAACTAATCGAGCAGTAGTGATTAAAAAAGCATGTGATCGATAGGTTCACTTTCTATTCTATATCCCTTAAAACTTCACAATAATATCTCATTCTTTTGAAAATAACATGATTGATCGGTAACACATTTAGAATACGTTTTCGAATAAAATATTTATATTTAATTTATGTTCATTAAGAAATTCTAAAATTTAAAAAAAATGATAACTAGATTGGAGTCTCTCACGGCTCACTATTCACCTCTAGTTATTTCTCTATCTAATTAGTATCCCGACCTAACCTCATATTTACCAAATTTAGTATAGTGCCACATAATTTTATCTGAAGGTCTAGTTGTGGAAATAGAAATAGATACAATATTAAGAATATCATCCTGGCTAAATCATTTCTATTCTTGCATTTCTCAAGTGTTTGTATTAAAGTCTATAAGGTCCTTCACTTTTTTTTTTCTATGTCCATTTGTGAAACAAAAATTAGATTTGAAACCACTCAAGTTGGAAATCCACTGGTCGATCCATACTTTAATACTATCACCATATCCGGCCCTCTTCAGCATACATTGCTGAACTACAAAATTTGACAACTACAATCTAGTACAATGTGCAAGACTTGGTAAAGTTCATAAGTTTACTCTTACGATTAATTCATGAAGTACTTTAAAGTCTAAATGATTCATGGAATTTGATACTTTAAAAAAATAAACTATTGATCTGAATTAAATGTTTTCAACTTTACTGATCTTGCTTAATTTTCACATGCATGTGATTTGCACCATTGGTTATATTACTCATGAGTCGTTACATTGAAACAAATTTTTTATTTGCCTTTTGTAGCTTAAGAGTTTTTATTTGCTTGTTAAGTGTAACTCAATTTTTCTCTGTTTCTTCCCCTGGTACTATCATGAAACCATTCTTTGTTCAAATATTTAAATTATAGTATCTGTATTTCGAAAGTGAAATAAAGAGGCGGTTTCAAAATTAGTAAGTCTAGAAATTTGTCAAAATCGATTAAAATTTAAATAAGTTTAAAAACCAAACATACTTTAGATTGGGTACTACAAGTAGGAAATTATTCCCAATAATTTGAAAATGAGTAATTTTTAACTTTTGACCCCATCTAGACTCGTGACAAAACTTTCTAAGGTCAAAACTCCAATAGTTAAAACTTTTTTCAATCACCATTATCATAACAACCATCAATTACTATCAATATCATCACCATTAGTCTTTATTATACATTGTCCCATTACTCATCACCACAATTAACTATAACTATCATCCATCACAAATATTATCAGCCAACACTAACTACCACGATCAACAACTACTATTAGCCATTATCACCACTAACTATTATCCATAACGCCATCATTAACTAATAACATTGCTAATCGACTGCCCACAACCATCACTAACATCAAGTACCGTATAATTTTGAATTTTTTTATATTGATAGAGTAGTAGATTAATTTAGTTTAGATTTTACGGTTAATTATTTTTTTGAATAACTGTAAATTTCACATATTTGGATACTTCAAAAAACAAGCTTAATTATTCTCTCAGTTTTAATTTGTTTGACCTATTTTAACTTGGCAAAGAGTTTAAAAAATAAAAAATAAATTTTATATTTAAATCAAAGATATGTCAAATTTACCAAAACATCCTTTAATCTTATGGTCTTAAACGTGTCATGTGATGAATCCCAAAAAGATCACCAATAAAAACCTTACTATAAAGGACAACGGGAATGGATCTGGAATAAGTGCCTGCAAAATAGAGCTCAGGGTCCCCGGGGTAATTCTCCGATGCTTAAGTTAGTAAAAACCTTTTTGAGTAAATATCAATTGTATTTGAGTATAGTATTGCGAGCGTACCTTTGCCTTCCTATTTTCTAGATTTTATAGCTGTTTCTTGTAATGGCTACATTAGTGGGCATTGTAAATGGGGCATAACCTCCGTAGTGGTTATTGCCACTTTCTTTGTCATCACCGTTGTCCCATTAGTAGGTGCTATAATTAGGGAGTAACTTCCGCTACGGTTGTTGACATATTAATAATAATTATTTTATTGTCTACATTAATGATAATTACTTTACCATTACTCTACACTAGTCCATCATTTGGGAGTCGAGATGTGTGTTCACGCCATCTGACTAAATCCACAAAGTAGGGATGAGCTAGGTCTTTTTAAGGTTATTCCTCGAAATGATTCATATGGGCAATGTTTTTTGGCTGAGGTAGATGATCCGTCTTTGGGACCTTCTGAGATCATTCTTGTAATCATAAGTACGCTGAGATGATACAGGACTAGGTGAACTATGCACCTGCTAACTGTTATATCAACCATCTTGTGGCTAAGGTGTCTGGACCGAAGTTGTATCATCCGAGATCGATATGACCCTTGCTTTTAAGCGAGGAGTTTTTGTTTTTGCTTTTACAAACCCTGGACGAGCTGAAGTCAGCGTTTCGGGTAGCTTTTTTAGGAGATGGTATGGGCGGAAACTTTTTCACCTTATTCGGGTTTCTCGCCTGTTCATTTTCATCTTTTCAATTTATTCCCTCTTTTTCTTTCCACTTATCATAATCCCTTGATGGACGCGTCGTTTCTGATACTTTTTACCTGGGGAATATGCGGTATTTACTGTATCGTTGTTTCGTTTTCCCCCTTATTAATTATCTCTTTTCCCCATTCACCGATCCTTGGGATCCTAAGTCATCTTTTCATATACGGATCCTCCTCCTTATTTGCAGTCTTTCTTATTTTTTTTATACTGTGCATCCTTTTGCTTTCATCATTTTCAGAATCCTTCTCCATTTATTCAAATCTTTCTACTTATTAAAAAATCAGTAAGTATGTCTTCTTCTTTTTCTTCTCCTTCTTCTAGTACTATGAGGCAGAGGTCTATTGTGTAGGTAGCGATACCCCTGACCTCCAATCTCTGACCCTATCCCCTTATACTTTTGAGGGCCATGATTTGTTAGTCTTAAAGGTCGCAAGTAGCCTTTCCGTAGACTCCTTACTACCTTTTTCTTAGGAGGTGCCATTTTCCCCCTAGTTTTGAATTTACCATACCCCATCCCTGTGATAGGGCTTGCTTTCCCCTTGTAGGGGTATTGCTCCATGTATTATGAGTACATAGTGTATGGGTTACATTTCCCCCTTTTTCCTTTATTAACTCGCTTATTAGTAACTTTTAAACTTACCCTGGCGCAATTGGCGCCTAACACCATACACACCATTGTAGGTTTTACACTTGCCTACTCCAAAGTTGGGACAGAGCCTTCTGTAGACTTGTTCAAAAATTTCTTCACAATAAAATGTCCAGGGCCTTCAAAGGGGTGGTACTTTTTCACCCCCCCTTTGTAATTTTAGGATTCGGATCCCTTTCAAAAATGCTGATTGGAAGGATAAATTTTCTTTTTTAAACTAGATGAGTTTTCTTTCCCCCCAGATTGGTATCTGGATAAAATTAGATATGGTGTTGCAGGGAATGTCAATGCCTTGGACCTGGACCTCGTCGACCGGATACCCCCCTCAGTTGTCGCTTCACTGATGCAGACTTGTTCCAGGCCAAAATCAGCTCCTTTAACCCGGGTGCCTAGGTCGGCGAGGTAGTACCCTATGAGGAGGTCGCCGAAGAGACCAAAGGTAATTAGAAGTCTATGTTTCTGAGGTGGATACTCCTCTATTTCTCTTATTAAAGATGCCAATCTGACTTTTCTTTGTCTTTTGTTTCAGTGGTTCACATTAGGCTCGGCAAGAAAACCGAACCTTCTAGATCGTCCGCCAAGCTTTCCAGGGAGGTAACTACTCCCAACCCCCTTTGTATAATGGAGGTTTCTAAACCAGGTGCCACTCTGGAGGTGGGCCAAAAGAGGGGTAGCTCATCTCAAGGGCCTATGCCCAAGCGGCAGAAGTCTTCTAAGTTGACCCCTGTTGAGGATATGTCTCTGGCCGGTCTCAGCAGCGTAAGTATTTCTAAATTTAGTCGTATCCCTAATCGTCTTCTCCCAGTACTCAACCTTTTTTCCTCTTTGCAGATTTTGTCTAGGACAATGTCTTTCTTGGCCCAAAAAGTGGGCCATGTTAATAAAGAGCTCAGCCAATAGAGGGCTCGGAGAAAAGAACTGGAGGCCAGGCTGAAGTCTTCCAAAGAGAATATGAGGGCTGCTGAGGGGAGGCAGAGAGTTGCTAAGACTTAGTTGTGTCACCTGAAGACGAATTATGTCGATCGACATGGGGAGTTTGCCGACATCCAGGAGTTTATGGCTATTAGGGGCATGCTTCGTGTCGAGGAGCAACTAGTCGTCACTGAGGTCCCTCTGAGCTCTCCCATTGAAAACCCCGGCTTTGCTCCGATTGCCAATCCTCTTATAGAGATAGAGCCCATATCGGCCATTGAATTGATCGGGGATAATAGTTATACTTAAGGCCCTTGTAATTTTTCATTTCCCTGTTTTTGTAATCATCTCGGCCTATTCGGCCTTTATTAAAGAAATGCATATGTTTTTGTCAATTCTCTAAGTCTTCTTTGTTTCATACTATTTTCATCAATCTCACAGATTCTTGCTTTAATTTTCAGCAACTCATCCCTTACATACTTGAACAAGTGGAAAGGGAAAATTCCATCTTTCGTACCTCAGTCCTCAGCTTTTGAAGGCTCCTTCATAAGAGGAATAGAGAGCTTCATAATAAAAATGAATTTATCAAGTATTTTCAAACTCGATTATTCGAGAACGCTGAGTTTCAGGGTTTGGTTAGTAAGCTGAGGGCCTATAGTGAAGTGAGGAAATAGCTCAGGCAGGAGAATGATGAGTTATCTCGAAAGCTTGAAGCCTTGTGAGGGGATGTCCGTAAGCTCGTGGGTTGTATTGAGAAGTCCGTTGCTTATTGGAAATCTAAAGAAACTCAGTACAGGATGGACTTTGACCACTGTGAAGCTGAGGTGAGTCACCTCCAATATCAAGTACGTGAATATGAAATAATAGTATTTGTCGAGGGATGGCTACTTACCTTGGATGAGGTGGAAGATCGAGTTTGTCAGTTAACTGCTGAGCTCAAGAGTATCGCTTCCCTTTATGGTTTGGGCTCCCCAGACTGCAGGCCAATACAAGCCAGACAAGGCCCTCCTTAGCTATCATTTCCTCAACAACCCCATCTTCAGATATGGTTCTTGTACAAATGGGAAGGGGCGAGGTAGACCCGCTCGGAACAGACAAAGTTATAGACGTTAGGATAATAAACATTGTACATTGTAGTTTCCTATGTACCTGTGGTAGTTTTACCAAATTTTGAATAAAATCGGGTCACTTACCTGTCTGTATGTATTTATGGAAGCCTTTGGCTGAACCGGTCCCCTTTCTGAGGTTGTATACAACTTGTAATTATCTTATAATTACTATGTATTTAACTTATGGTTTTACGGCGCCTGGCCAAACCGAGCTCTCGTGAAGTAGATTTATCTCTTGATTATGCGGCGCTTGGCCGAACCAATTTGAGGTCGATTTAACTTGTATTTTTTGTGGCATTTAGCCTAACTGAGCTCTCACAGAAGAGGTCGGTTTAATTTCTAATTTTGTGGCACTCTGTCAAATCGAGCTCTCATAGACGAGGTCGATTTAGTTTGTAATTTTGTGGTGCTCTGCCAAACTGAGCTCTCATATCTGAGGTCGATTTATCTCATAATTTACGGTGCTTGGCCGAACCGATATCTTGTAGATGAGGTCGATTTAATTTATAATTTTTTTGTACCGCCCTTTTTTTAGGCTGGGTTTTCCCCGTGCTCTTTCTAATACTAGCCAATAAGAGATGATAATTTATAACAGATGACTGTGATATGGTAGCCATAAGAGATAATTTGCTAATAAATTTAAAAAATGCACGTATCATTGATAAAATCTTCGTAGATTACTTACATGCCATGTTCTTGGTATTTCACTACCATCTAGCCTTGCCAGTTTGTAGCACCTGACTAAAAGCCTCAATTGCCTGATAAGGGCCTTTTCAGTTTGCCTTAAGTTTCCCCATCTTCTTAGCTCGGGTTGCTTCATTTCATCTAAGAACATACTGTCCTGGGTTGAATTGGGTGTTTTTCACCTTGTCGTTGTAATTTTTGGCCATTGTTTGTTTGTACTTTGCCTCAGAAATATCTGTGAGCTCTCTCCTTTCCTCTAAGAGGTCGAGATTCACTCTAAGCTCTTCTTCGTTCCCTTGCTCAATATAGTGTAGTGACCTCGGGCTGGGTACCCCTATCTCGGCTGGGATTACTGCTTTTGTTATGTACGTGAGACTGAATGGAGTTTCCTCATTAGGTGTTTTTGGGGTCGTTCTATATGACCATAGAACATGAGATAGGTTTTCCACCCAATCTCCCTTAGCTTTGTCTAGCCTTGTTTTTAGGCCTTGCAGCAGTGTCTTATTTGTGACCTCGACTTGCCCGTTCCCTTGGGGGTGTGTTACTGAGGTGAATTATTGGGTGATTTGCATTTTGTCACACCATGACTTAAACAGGTCGTCTGTAAATTGCTTTTCGTTTTCTGAGATAATTTTCTTTAGTATCCAAATCGGCAAACAATATTTTTTTAAAAAAATTCAGGATCTTTTCTCCCGTAATTGTGGCTAAAGGTTCTGTCTCTACCTATTTGGTGAAGTAGTCTATGGCTACCACTAAAAATTTCACCCTTCCTGGGGCTTCTGAAAATTGGTCCCAAGATATCGATCCTCTACTGGGCAAAGGGAGAGGCACTCTGCACTGATATTAACTCTATTTGATGTCGTCGAGATGTTGGCAAATGGAATTGGCACTTCGGACACTTCTAGATAAAGTCTTGTGTCTCCTGGAATAAAGTGGGCCAATAGTAGCCCCAACTTAGGATCTTTTTTGCCAATCATTTGGCACTTAAGTGGCTACTACATGAGCCCTCATGGATTTCTCGTATTATATAATTGGCTTAAGCGAGCCCAACACACCTCAACAAGGGTTGTAAAAAGGATCTTTTATAAAGGATTTCATTTTCCAACACGTACTTGGGTGCTTTGAGTCGAAGTTTCCTCGCCTCAGCTGGGTCATGTGAGGTTTCTTTCGAGGTGAGGTATCTTACTATTGGGGTCATTCAGCTATCATTCACCTCTTCCACCACAGAGATGTTGACTTCGTGTATGCTTGGGTGGTGGACCTCTTCAATTCACACCTTTTCATCTTTCTTCCCTTCTTTAGAGGATGCCAACTTACTGAGCGTATCCGCTCTCGTGTTTTCTCCTCGTGGGACCTTGGTAATCTGAAAGTAGGAAAATTTTCCTAGCAACCCCTTCGCAACCTCTAGGTATTTTTTCAACTGGGCATAATTCATCTCATATGTGCCATTCACCTGATTGACCACGATTTGGTAATTATTGAAGACTGAAAGTGATTTTATCTTCATTTGTTGAGCTAGGCGGAGACTTGCTATTAATGCTTCGTATTTCGCCATATTATTTGTCATTCTAAAAGTAAAATGCAATACGTACGACATCTCGGTCCCTTAATGGCTTTTTAATAGGATTCCAGCCCCACTACCATCCTTATTGGAGGCCCCATCTATATGAATGTCGAAAGTATCACTAGATGCTTTGGGCTCCTTGTCTACCTCGGTCTCTTTCATAGAAGATTTTGTCGCCTCTGAGGTGGATTCATGCATCTTTACCAAAAATCTGCCATGGTTTGGCCTTTGATAGCTTTCCGAGGTCGGAAGTCAATTTCGTGCTCTCCGAGCTCAACTGCCCACTGCATCAGTCGCCTTGATGCTTCTGGTTTCAACAGTATCTGCTTCAAAGGTACATCCGTTAGCACATAAATGGGGTGTGCTTGGAAGTAGGGACGAAGTCGCCGAGCTACCATTATCAGTGCTAACACCAACTTTTCAGTGGGCAAGTACCTCACTTCAGCCCCATGTAGAGTTTTATTGACGAAATAGACTGCTTCTGAGTTCCCTTATCATCTTTAACTAGAACGACACTTATTTCCTCCCCGGCTGCAGCTAGGTATAGATAGAGGATTTCCCATAGCTTTGGTACCGTCAATGCAGGCAACCCCATCAGATGTTACTTTAGATCTTCAAAGGCTTTTTGACAATCATCTGTCCATTAGAAATTTTTAGCAGTTTTTAGAACCCGGAAGAATGGCAATTGCTTTTCAGCCGACTTGGACAAGAATCGACTTAAACGATGCCAGACACCCCATCGGCTTTTGTACATCCTTTAAGCATGTAGGAGACTTCATCTCATAAATCTCTTTCACCTTTGCAGGGTTCACACTTAATCCTTTCTTTGACACAATGTATCCCAAGAATTTGCCTGAGCTGACCACAAAATTGCATTTGAATGGGTTCAACTTCAGCCCTGTGCACCTTAGGAGTTGAAGAACTTCTTCCAAATCTTTCAAGATTGTCTCCAAGTGTTTTCTTTTTATGATGATGTCGTCCACGTAGACCTCCACCACTCTGCAATTTATTTTTTGAACACTTTATCCACTAACCTTTGGTACGTGACCCTAGCATTCTTCAAACCAAAAGGCATTGTTTTGTAGGCGAATGTCCCCCAGTCTGTAATGAAGACGGTTTTGCGGGCATCCACCTTGTCCATTAGCACTTGGTGGTAGCCCTTATACAAGTCTAAGAAATTCAAGAGTTTTTACCCTGAAACAACTTCTACCTTCTGGTCGATGACTGGTAAGGGGTAGCAGTCCTTGGAACAATACTTGTTTAGATCTGTATAGTCGACATACATTCTCCATCCTCCTCCTGCCTTTTTTACCATAATTGGATTGGCGATCCAGGTTGGGTATTTTACTTCAAAAAGGATATCGACCGCCAGCAATTGCTCGACTTCAGCTCGAATAACCTGATTTCTTTCAAGTGCAAATTTCCTTTTCTTCTGTTGCATAGGTTTCACTCGTGGATCTACATTTAACCTGTGGACCATCACCTCAGGTGATACTCTTGTCATATCCAATAATGATCAGGCGAAGACATCTCTAAATTCCTGGAGCAATGATATGATGCCCTGGTGAAGTAAAGCGTTTTGGGCTGATCCCACCCTGACTTTTCTTTCGAGGAAGTTTGGGTCCAGCACAACCTCAAGCAATTTGTCATCTGCTTCCCCAGTTAGGGTGACGTGAATCTTCTCCCGAGGTTGAGGTGGGGAGATCTATAATTGTTATTTGTTCACCTCAGGTACTTTTTTTAGTGCAATTCTCATGCACTCTCGTGAAACTTGCTAATCACCCCGAACTGAGACTATCCCATGTTCGGTGGGAAACTTCATCATGAGGTGGTAGGATAAATAAATCACCTTAGCTGGTGTTAGCCAATCTCGTCCCAGAATGACATTGTAGGGAGAAGGGGCATTGATCACATAAAATTCGACCATCATATTTTTCATCCTGGGTAGTCCCCTACAGTGACTGGTAACCAGATGGTCCCTTCAGGAATTACCTCTCCTTGGGTAAACATTTAAAACGATTGGATAGTCCGCCGAAAATTACCTCAGTCAATTCCGAACTAGTCGAAGCATGTGGAGAAGATGATGCTGACAGCAGCACCATTATCCATGTACACCTGGTGTACGTACTTCTTTATTCTCCATGATCATCTTTATTACCAAGGCGTTGACATGGGTCATCACTCCGGGGATGACATCTTCCTTAGAAAAAGTGATGACTTCTTCTGACTTGAACCGCTTATGGCGAGGTCCTCCGAAGGTATCCTCCTCGCCTCAGCTTTTAAAGTAGCTTGTGATACCCCCTCTGAGGGCCCTCTAAAGATTGCATATATTACCCCCGTGACATTAGTATTTTGGTTCTGAGGAGGGGATAAAGTTAGGGCCACATTCCCGTATGGCTGGTTGGGGCCTATAGGAATGTGGTTGGGGTTAAAGTAACTACCCTGACCTGGGTATCCCTGAGTGGGGTATTGGGTATATTGGTTCTGAGGTGATTCCCACCTCCTATACTACTGGCCTCGACCCCGATTGCCTGAATTGAATCCTCATCCCCCCTGGGGCTGGTAGTATCCTCGGCCACCTCGTCCGTGACCTTGGGAGGAACTTGTAGCGATAGTTATGTATTGTGTCAACACACCTCGTTTCATGTATTCCTCAATCTTCTTGATGAGATCCTTGCACGTCTCGGTCTTGTGACCGTGATCATTGTGGAAGTTTAACCACAGGCTCTGAAATTATTTATGTAGTGGGGCCTTTAATCCAGTGATGGCCATAACACATCATGATTAAGTGCTAAGATCTCAGATTTTGACTTCGTTAGAGGGATAAGGGTGCCTTCAGGAAATTTTAGCTCATTCTTTCCCCTGTTCGGCCTGTCAAAGACGTTCTTCTTGGGGATTCTCTCCTCCACGGGTTTTTTCTCCGACCTACTGCCTTTCCGCTTTTTCCTATTGGCCTTATCCACCGTGGAAAAACTTCTCGCCACCCTGAACAACTCTTGTTCTATTTGTGGTGGGTTTTTCCTCAGATCGGTGTAGAGATAA
>JBDJHY010176304.1:1945-12205 GCA_039654485.1 Withania somnifera
ATGTGTAATCACCTATTTGGTAATTTCCTTTCTTTCCATCTTTTTCAATTTTTATAGTTGTCTTATAGTTGCCCCAATTCATTTATGACTTGTTGGGAACGGTAGCTCGGTGCCCTAGTAGCTCCTTGTCCCGTTATCTTAGTATCCCTATTTTGAAGTTTCAATTTTAAAATAGTGTAACTTAAGAGAGAAATTGTATTAAAAGTTCTTAGAATCGAATTACGATAGCTCTATTAGCTCCAGAATGCCAATTATGGTCTAGGTGGACCATATGTTGGTATCCCGGGCTTTTTGTTTTGATTTTGGATTATTTTGTGGAAATTCAGCCCAACCAAAGCTCTTTTTGAAGACTGGGTGGTCTTTTGGTGATCGGAGTATCGGATCAAAATTCCAATAATTCCATCAGCTTTAGAATGTAATTTTGGGCTAGTCGAGTCATTGGTTCGCTTCTCAGGGGTTTTCATTGTATTCTTGAGCTTATGGGTGGAAGTTGTAAATTTTGGCCTTAGATGTTTACTTGGCCAACATTCTTCCAAATCGACATTGTATCTCAATTTTTTCTGCATTGTTGAGTCTGGAATGTCATTTCAGGTATGGCTGCATAGTTGTTTTCCTAATTTGGAAACCGAACGCTTTTCAGGTTGTATCCTGGGCTTTTTCCTTCAAATTTTCTGCTGCCAATAGTATTTGGTGTAGGTCGATTTCTTCTTCGCGACCACAGGGCCACTCCACGCAATAGTGATGCTTGTTCCTACTACTATACTCAATCGCATCCTCCCTTCACGTGATCTTGATAAAGTTTTTCCTCTTACTCTTTATGATCGCAATCCCCATTCACACGATTCTGATCCCTAGAGTATCATCTCATCGCGATCGCGATCCTTTACCCACACGATTGTGATTAACAAATGTCTAGCAGTATGTAAACACCTTTCTCAAAATTTTTGATAATTTCCTATATTGTTCCCTTTAAAAAAATCTCGTCCCAGCTGCGTTTTGAAGGTTATGTTGTTGAAGGGAAAAGTGTTCCCACTCTTTCCGCTCGTCCCCTCCTTCGTTAGTAAGCTTTTCCACCTCTTTTTTACTCATGGGAAGTGGGATTTTTTACCTTTTTTGATAGTAATGGTTTCTTCCCATATTTCTTATTTCTCGTAGCAATATTGTGGTTAGTTCGTGTGGTGGGGTTGAGATTATACCTAGTGATCAACTTGCATCTTAATTTGGGTGTGTAATCCCTCCCTTTAGTTATAATTGCATCTGCAACCTTTTGCACTTTTAATCACTCTGCTTCTAGGCTATTCTAGGGAACTTTTGGTGGTCTTTCTAGGATCAAAAATGAACCACGTGTTCCTTGAGCTTAGCACTTTGTGCCAGTATTTATAGTTTATTTTTCCTGGTTGTGGGGCATACGGGCCTATTTTGGGGACCATTTTCTGACTCAGGTTTCTAATTGCAATATGGTTCTCATTCTCTATGTTTTAATCCATAGATTCACCATTTTATAGTTTCAGGTAACTTCAGCTACGTTCGAAGCTTCGGGCCTATGATTCGCACCTTTCTGAGATTTTTGTTGGCACCCAAGTAGGCTAGTTTAGTTATGTGTATTGTATACTGGGCTATTATTTTTTGTTTGTGATATGAACAATAGTATGGGTTGGGTTTTAGGTTGATCATTGTACTTTATCTGACTTGTGATATTTTTATTGGATTCCAAGGGCTCGTGAAAGGACATAGCGGGTGAACGATTTGATGCCCAGGTCCTGGCCTCACTGCGTGGGTACCACAGACCGTGAAAGGACATAGCGCAATGATTGCCATGAGATGAGCTCTTAGCTGGTGTCTTTTGGCCGATCTTAGACTCCAGTTACTTTCTGTTTTTGTTATTATAAGCATTATTATCGCTATGTTGTGATAAGGCATTTGTATATTACTATTTGGGTTGAGCTTGGTACTTCTAGGGCATAGACCCTACATCTGATTAGAGGAGTGATCCCTTGGGGAATAGACCCTAATCTTTTAAATAATGGGGAATAGACCTTATATTTTATTAGGGGTGTGGACCCTATGTTTTGCTCTATTTGGGCTTTGATCCTTCTCTTGAGTGTAAGGCGTGGTCCTCCGAGTTACAGAGGCACCGAGATTGGCACTTATATAGAGGATGATCTTGGCACTACATGATACTGCACAAATAAAATAAAGGTAACACACGGGGCGCAGGTAGGTTGTGTTTTTACTTTATGTTCCTTAGTTTTATTCTACCGTTCAATCCTTTATTTATAGTGCATATATATATATATGCTAATTGTTAGTTTGATCTTGGCTTAGCTGGAGCACAAGTCCATTTCCTTACTTTGATTTTGGGTTTGCTAGTAATGGTTACTCCGGTACGCATTCACCATGTTTAAGTTCTTCTATATCTGTACTTACTTTCTAGATGTTCTTATCTTTCCGCATATCTATTACTTTTACTGTTTTTCTTCTATTGTTGACATTTTTTACTTCCTCGCTTGTATCACTTGCATTTTATTTTAGACTAGTCAACCTATGATGCCAACTAGGTACCTTGTTTGGTCCTCATGCTTCACTTCTATACCGTTTTTGTGGTGCAGATACCGGCAAGGGTTATTAGAGATGCCATGATCATATGGAGTAGATATAGCGAGTTGCGGAGATTACAGTGAGCTTTGTTGTTCGAGATGACCGTGGTCTCCTTGGTTTCCAGCCTTCCTTATTCTATCTATCGCAGGCCCTGTGTTGTATTATTTTTGTAGGAGTTTCTTTGTATATTTGTCTTTTCTATACTCTATATAGTAGCTCCATGTGTCATTGACACCAGGTTTTGGGATTTGGGTTGTATATGTATTTCTTCATCTTCCACTTCTACTTATATCTTCTTATGCTTCTTCTGATACATTGGATGATTCAACTTCTTATAGCACACTGCACATAGTTTTGGACTGTAGGGTTTGGCTTGTCTACTAGAGGGTTGAAGACGCTATCATGACCCAAATTTTTTGTCATCAGATATCTACTCATGGGTTGGATAACAAGAGCACAATCAATTAGGTATTCCATAAAATTTCACACATAACACAATTAACAAGATGAAGAATCAAAATCTATGAAGAATTTCATTATCAAAAGTCAAATTTAGTTAATGCAACAGTATTTGAAATGCAGTTGAAAATGTACTCTCTAATTGCCAAAAATAGTAATGTCTTTCAAAAAGTAGTATACTCACTAATTCTTTATGGTACAAAAATCTAAAAACATCTTTTATAGGACCACAAACTGGAGTAAAAAAATTACAAAATGCCATCAAAGTCACATTTGAGGAAGGGGTCAAGAAACAAAACATGAATACATAACATATTAATTGTCCTAAAATTATGTATTGAGGTAGAATCTCACCATTTTTAGGTGCTCAGGTCCTCTTCTGTGGTCCTCATCTATGGGCTCAGAAAGCTTTTGCAGTCCGCATATATTGAAGCTTCAGATTGAATTTTTAATATTCATTTTAGTATGCTTTTGTCAACATTGTTTAGCTGGTGGAATGATTTTTGATTTGTATCCTCAAATTCCGGTCTACATTTATGGATTTTATTGACTTCCCATTTTCTTGCTTCAATTTTATATCTTTTCAACTTTTTTGTACTTTTTACTCCTTTTGTAGTTTTTTGGCCTTTTTACTTAAAATAAAATAAAATAACATAAAAATACTATCTACAATGAATTGAGAAAATAAAAAAATTATGAGAGTGATGCCAAATGAGCTATAAATTCATGGCTCATCAATACCCCCAACTTAAATCTTTGCTTGTCCTCAAGAAAACTATCCATTGACAATGAAACAACGACTAAATATAGTATGATTTACAAGCTAACAAAGATGAGGCTATCAACTTTCTATTGCCCCTCGATTCAAAATAAAACAAGGATATATCACCAACTATTCAACTCATGATTTGCATGCTTCAAATGATGAAAAAATGTTACCAAGTCATAGTTATGCTCATATTCATCAAATAAAAACTCTTCATGCACAAGATACATGCAGTGAATATGCCTTCACTATAAAAACATCTCTTCACACATTACGAAGTCAAATACATTACTTGATCAAGTAGTGCAATCACCATACCATAACTTGTCCTCATTTTCTACAATCACCATTGAAAAGTACTTGGTTAAGTGACCCAAAGAACTTCATGCATCTGGTAATTTTGGTAAAAGGATATAGAAATGTCAATCAATTTAGCTAAACTTACTATGCCTTTTCAGAACACACCAATATTTTCAAAAAACACCTATTTTTCACTTCTAGACACATTTATCCTAATTTACTCGTGCACATAATCTTTTATTTTAACCATATATTACCATTTTATTCTTATAACAAAGCATAAAATCTATGCAAAAAACAAATCTTTTTGACATTTTTTTTTCAAAAGGATATCAATAAAACTCAAAACTCCATATTTTACTAAGGAAAGACAGGGCCTTCACTCTTATTCACTTCCCCAGAAGGCCAATTTCTCTTCATCAAATGACTACTAACCCCAAACATAGGCTTTTAGTCTATGTTTTTTGCTTCTTCAGAAAAGTTTGTACTACCATACCCCCATCTTAGAATTTTTTCCTAAGGTGTATGCTCCTAAAAGAAGGTTGGTTCAAAAGAAAGGTATCTCTCAAAATGGTACATGGCTTTAAATGTATTTGATCAAATAATAAGGCTAAGTATTGATGAGCTGGAAAATTACCGCCCATTAAGCCTACTCTAGGTTAAGAATTATTATCCTCAATGCCTTTTTTATTGAATTTTAACTTGTATTTTGTGCTATTCAAAAGGAAAGCAATCTGGTCCTAATACATAATGAACCACTACAAAAGAGGTAAAATGTTTTAGAATTCAAAGTAAAAGAAGAAAATTTTGCAGACTGGCAAAGTGCGACTCACTGATTTGGTACTTAACCAACATGGATCAAGTCCACATGTCACAGAATGAGTAATTAATCACCCCGAATAACAGTAAGCATTGGAAAATAATGTCAATTCTGCGGTGAAGTATATCAACTCTGTGAGCCACATACCATGTTCATGACCAAATCATAGATCATTAACGCTACAAATAAAAGAATTCTCACTGTACGATGAATGTAAGAATTGTGAGTCGCAGACCATGTAGCGATGGAAGATGTAAAATTAGTAATTCACAGATTAGATCCTTGATGAAACTTACCTTGTGTATTCTGACTCCAATGAAGATTTTTAAATAATATTTTCCCTGGTTTAGGTTACATATAAAGGTCTAAAACTCTTATTTTGGGATATCTGTTGATACACGATACCTTTTAGGTTTTCTTAACATTATTGTTCATATGAACAATCTGGGGTTTTTAGTCTTTTACTTATTTTGATTCTTAAAACTTTGTACTTTCATTGGTGAAACCTACTCGATGTCTCTACCAAGTGCTCAAGGTAGCAATGATGGTATAATTTTACCTTTCTTCTACATTCTATGAGTGGCTAATTTTCTTTTGGGTACGTAATTGTGGGTGTGAATGGACACATGGGTCATGATAGATTAGTAATTATAGTGATTAATGTATATAGGTTTAATCCTATCTCTATGTTATGTTTGTATTTGGAGGTTGCAAACTCCATTATGCTTAGATTTTCCTTATGGATTGACCATAGCATAGGGAATTGTAGAAATAGGATTAACAACAGTTTTGTTTTAAATCATCTAATATCCCTTGCTAGAAATAAAAGTGTGTAATTGAAACCTAAGATTGGTTAAAGAAGAAGCATAGTATTTGTTTAGCCATGAACTCGAACTGGTAGTTATTACTTAATGTAAGAATAGGTAATAAAAGTGATAACATAGTTTACTTAGATGAATAATAACCAAATAGTAATCGAAGTTTTTACCATGACCATTCATTCTTGAATATTGCACACCCCTAGCCTCTTTATTTTTCAATTATGATTAATAATTGGATGAAATATCTAACTTGAAGGGCTTTGTTGGATGTGATTAGAAATCAGTTAGATATTTTAGACATCTCTAATTTGACTACGAGGTACATGTTGATATCCCCATCATTCTTGGGAGACCTTTTGGCCACTGGAAGGGCTTTGGTGGTTGTTGAGCGAGGTGAAATGACTTTCAAAGCCAATGATGAAGTAGTTAACTTAAATGTATGTGTATCGATGAAGCAACACCATGATTGTAAGATTATATAAGTTATTGATGTTTTTGATGAAGAATTTTCCAGAGTTAGTGAAGTTGAGAGTTTTGGAGAGTCATTGGTTGTTGTGTTGTTAGATTGCAGTGATAATGATGTGATGAATTATGATGAAGTGGTTGAAGCTCTACATTTGTTGGGGAAATATTGAAACAAATCAACCAATTTGGATTTTATCTAAAGTATTAGACAACTTCTCTAGCTATGCCATCTACAAAGGAGCCACCTCAGCTTGAGCTTAAGCCCTACCCACGCACCTCTAGTATATATTCTTGGGTAGCAATTCTACGTTGCCTGTTATTTTTGTGGAAGATTTGACTTGAGGGAAAATTTAGGCTCCCACATCTATGTTAGGGAGATTTGTGAAGGAAATTGGATGCATAATGACCAATATCATCAGTATTTCATCAGGCATTTGTATATATAAAATAATTTTGAGCCGGATAGTAAGCCTAGTATTGAGACCAATGTAGATTGGCTGATCCAATGCAAAAATTTGTGAAAAGAAAATTATCAAGTGGCTAGAGGCTACAGTGGTCTACCCCCGTCACAAACAGCATATGGGTAAGTCCAGTCCAGTGTGTCCCAAAAAAAGGGGTATAATAATGGCTCTTAATGATAAGGAATAATTGGTCTCTTTAAGGCCAGTAATAATATGGTAGATGTGCATGGATTACCGAAATTTAAGTCCAGGCATAAAAAAGATCATTTTCTAATGCCCTTCATGGATTTGATGTTTAACTAATTAGTTGGGCGTAGATGGTATTGCTTTATTGATGGGTAATCTAAGTACAATAAAATATCCATCATGTCAAATGACCAATTTAAGACCATGTTTTCTTGTCCCTATAGGACTTAAACAGTGACTAGAAAATGACTTTGTGACTGTGTATAAGTTTCTAGATGTATTCTTTGGTTTTGAAAAGTTTAGAGCTTTTCTTTTAGGCACAAAAGTTGTGGTGCATACATATCACGCAGACATCTGGTACTTAAAAGCGATGAAAAAGGACAAGCCAAGACTGATAAGGTTGATCCTCCTACTTCAATAATTCAATTTTAAAGTAAAAGACTGGAAGGGGTGAAAAAAATCAAGCGGTGGATCATTTGTCCCGCCTTGAGAAAAATATAGTAGAAGAAGATACAAGGGAGATAAATGAGAAATTCCCTGATGAAAGTGTGATGATGAATGCAGATGATACTAACTCGTGGTACACAAATTTTAAAAAATATATTATTTATGTGGTGATGCCTGATGGTATTAAGTCCCACCAGAGGAAGAGATTTCTACATGATGTGAAGTGTTACTATTGGTATGATCCCTATCTATTTAGGGAGTTTGTGGATGGTATGATCTTTCATTGTGTCACATAAAGTGAAATTCAGAAAATTCTTAAAGTTTGTCATTCCTCTATTATTAGGGGACACCATGCGGGCATCATGACTGATCACAAAGTACTCCAAAGTGGGCACTACTGGACATCATGATGATCATTAGTTGGTGAGGTCTTGTCATCAATTCCAACTCTAATATAAAAAGCCTATGAATCCAAGATTAGAAGTTGAGTTGTTTGATGTCTGTGGCTTCACTTCAGCGGCCCATTTGTAAGTTCTTATAGACCCAAGTACATCCTGGTAATTGTGGACTATGTGTTAAAATTTGTAGGGAAAGTTGCTTTACCAAATAATGAATCAAATAGTGTCACCGAGTTTCTTAAAAGGAATTTCTTCACAATGTTCGGGACACTTAGGTCCCTAATTAGTGATGGGGGATCCCACTTCTATTACCGATTATTTGCAGCATTCTACAAAAGTATGGAGTAAAGCATAGGATTACCAAAGCTTACCATTCTGGGTTCAGAGGTCAAGTTGAAGTTTCTAATCGTGAGATCAAAGAGATCCTGGAAACAATGGTGAATGCGAGTCATGTTGACTGGGTAAGGAAGTTAGGTGATTCTCTATAGGCTTATTGGATAGCTTCTAAGCCACCAATTGGGATATCCCATATCAAACTGTGTTTGGTAAAGCTTGAGACCTCCCAGTGGAATTAGAATATAAAGCTCTTTGGGCACTGAAGAAACTAAATATGAGATGGAAAAAATGCTTCCAAAGATTGCATTGATGATCTACATAAGTTAGAGGAGTTTCACTTTCTATCGTATAAAAAATCGGCTCTCTAAAGGAGAAGATGAACAGATGGCATGGCACCAAGATCCTCGAGAGTGTTTTTCAAAGCGGGAGATGATATGCTATTGTTCAACTCAAGACTGAGGATATTCCCAAGAAAACTAAAGATAAGATGGATAGGGTGATTCAAAGTGGTAAAGGTATATCTAAGTGGAGTAGTGGAAATTCAAAGAAAAGATAAAAGACCATTCACGATCAACGGGCACCTTCTTAAGCAGTATTTTGTAGAGCATCAAAGTATGACCCTGATCTGGGTGGTCTACTTGAGGAGGCTTGACAATGATCCAGGTGTGCCATGAAAAAATTAAGGAACATCATGGGAGGAAACCCAAGTGTTATGATTTTATATGTTTTAGTTTTATTTATCTATTTTTGTTATAATTTTAAAGATGGTGTGCTAAGTGTGCAAGGGAGCAAGTGTTTAAAACGGGAATTGAACCAAAACACAAGGCAAAAATGCTAGATATTGCACAGTCGGTGAGGCATAATAGGTCAAGTCTGCACATTATCAAATATGCAATGACTCGGGATTATACTACCAGGAAACTAGGAGTTATTGTGATTTTGTGTGATCCTTTACAGCATCTATGATTCATTGCATCTCACATCCGTAAGTCAAGGAATGTGCAAATGGATAGAGAATGTGCTGATATGAAAGGGAAGTTACTATAATTTAGCATGGTTTTGTTCCAAATCAATGTGTCATAGACATGATCCACAATGCTATGAAACCCTGGATTGTTCTACTTACAACACAAAATGGGAAAAACATGGTATTAAACTGTTTAAATCCTCGTTAATTCAAAATGATGGTTTGTTTTCTAATAACCACTCTTCTTAAGTTACTTAAGAAGTCGCATTATAAATAATCCACACATCACAAGTTAAGTCACTAATCTTCACTTCCACCCAAGCTCTTCTCTGTGAAATCATTCCAATTGTTGCATCTCACTTTAAGGTTAGAATCTTTATCTAAGTTTCTTAATTTTTGTGTATGATCACTAGCCTAGGATGATTCCCCATGATTTTTATGATGATGACTTGAAATTATATCCTTGTGATTATAATTGGGTGTCAAAATAAAGGCTAAAAGTATGTGAATAGTCTAAATTTTATGAGTTGGACTAGAATTGAGGGTGAAAACCTTTTGTTTGCTTTCTTTGATATGAATAGGAACTCACGTAATACAATTGAAATTCTTAGAATCCGGGGAAGTCTGAGTACCCTAGTTTCAAATTGAAATTTGATTGTGGTTCAATTAGGTTATGTTTCTGATAATTCTATGAATTAAAACCATGATTGGTGTGTTAGCACATGGAGAAGTCTTGAGTACCCTTGTTTTATGTTGTGAAAGGATAAATTGATAGGATTGGATTTTGGTTCAAAATAAATTGCAAAAAACTTGGTTTAGGCACAAAATTCAAAATCTACAATGCTAGTTACATTGTTCTCGACTCACAAATCCATTAAGCAAGATGCAAAATAGGCACCAACATCACCCATATTTCTAGAAACTTCCTAGTTCTAATATGGCCAAGATTGAAAATTTTATGACTCGCAGATGAAAAACATTACATCATATATTATTTTTGCAACTCGCAGATCATGATTTGTGATGCACCTAGAAA
Organism: Withania somnifera; assembly: GCA_039654485.1. Lineage (NCBI taxonomy): Eukaryota > Viridiplantae > Streptophyta > Magnoliopsida > Solanales > Solanaceae > Withania > Withania somnifera. Next base: position 12,006 of record JBDJHY010176304.1, read on the forward strand.
TTTTTTCAGTCTTTGTATTCTAACCTTCATATTTCAACAATGAGAAAGTATGACACGTAAAGATATTGCATCTAAGAGACCAAGGAGGGACCATACTTCACTATCTCTATAATCCCCGTCATATGAATTCGAGGACCAATTTCCCTTAGAAACTAAATAAAAGGAACAACCGAGGGCCACAACACATGTTCACGTACCTT
>JBDJHY010176344.1:0-12203 GCA_039654485.1 Withania somnifera
ATACCATCTAAAAGATGTAAGTGAATGACATCTATGATTTTGTAATAATGTTCTGATATTATCATAATTGGTAGTATGATTTCCAGTAAAATGTTCTAAAATTGTTATAACAAGAGTCACGCCTTTTCAACATTTCAGGACGCTTCTAGAGATCGTCTTCAATGCCCAGGTAGGCTATGGTCTACTTTCTTCAAACTGGGTATTGGTATTCTGTATGTATGGTAAAGTGACATCTCAGGTATGGGACTACAAGTTGAAGCCCCTTTACGTTTATTTTTATGGCCTATGGCCTATTTAATTGGATTGTAGGTTAGTTACTTCACCTGGGGCTATGTTTCCCTACCCGCGTGTTTGACATTGACTCTAGAACACAATACGGTTGAGGGAGGAGTATAACTTTGGTGCATATTTCATGTACACTGACTCTAGAATGTCGTAAGGTTCGGGAGGGGATTATACTAGTGGTTAGATCTTAGTATCTATCCCCTGGTTTATGATGGTTGCTTTGTAACAAATCTAGGAAGGTGGATTGCTCTATATTCTTCCAGTTATTTTATTTATGATTAGTATGTATGCAGTCACCTTATAGTCGGATATGGTTTTATTGGATAGTTAGCCTCTCAGTGTGATGTTGTACCCTATCCTGATGAAAGCATAGGAGTGAGTTGTATTTCTCTTAGCTATGATATCTCCATGTTTCCCTTATGTGGGTGTATAGTAATCACATAAAAGACACCACAACTACCCAAAAGGAGACCATTATGATAGCTTTATGTTTCTACCATGTGGGTGTGTACTTAGCCTTAACGGGCATCTTCTGGATAGTTGTGGCATCGTTGATGTGATTACTCTTGGCTCAGAACTGTGGTTGGACTAGGAGAGGGAGTACCTTGTGAATTAGGCTTGGAAGTCATTCTATGGATTCTATTTAGAAACCTTAGACCGGTTCAGTTTATTGATTAGTTCTATTTTGCAAGGATGCCTTTATATTTCAGAAGGTAACAAGGGGTTGACAATGTAATAATATTGGAAACTAGTATTCCTCTATTTACATTATATGTATCCATGATTTCTATGCAGTATGGAGCTATTTTCTTGCACCATCTGATCTATTTTCTCATTGTCAATTTAATTTCTTGGTATTGCCTACGTGGAAGTGATTCGATTCTTACTGTGGTATTCACATGTATAGATGGAGTTGAATTTTCCTTCTGAGATATGATATATAGGTTGATTTTGAGTTTTGGTGTTTCTTCCTAGATGATTATGACACTAGTTGGCCTTTCTATGGGATTTTGTGTGTACGTGGGGTACGAATTTTCCCTAAGGATCTGACACACAGATACAAGGATTTCGTACAGTTGATTGAATCCCTCTACGGACCCTCTAAACTGGGTCTCCATACCTAGGGTATGTTTCATGTCTGGGGAGGGCGTATAATAGAGTGGAAGGGGTATAAGTGTATGGGGAAGCTTCCATAGGTCCCTCCATTACAAGATTATGAATTGGGGAGGGTGCGTACAGTCACTATTTACTTTTCATCACCCCTTTAAATTGCATCCTTTTGTGCTTGTTTGTACTTTTCAGGACTCAGGAGGGATTATCTGTTGGATTACTTGGTCGCATGATTGTACCTGGTGGTATTATGGGATACCGTTTGGATTTGTTTTCTAGCAGACTTTGATTTTTCCATTTTGTGTCTTCTAGGTACCATTCATGCACTTTCTTTATTTGTTGTTTTCCTAACTTGTTATTGGTTTTGTATTCTTTTATTAGTCCTTCCTTGTGTTGGTACGTGTCATAGTTGGTCATGATTTTCTTGTGGCCCAGCTTCTGTGTGTTGTACCTTGATAGTTTCCTTTCCTTCATACTTGATAACCGGTGTTGCACACACTGATAGATGATCCTTCACTGTATTTAGTAGCTAATACTGTCGTTATTCCTTTTCTATTGTTCATTAAGTGCTATTGCCTTATTTGATTATGATCACTTTTTTACCTTGCTTATGCTTACTTTTGCCTGGTTGACCTATGATGCTTATTGGGTACCTATTTTTTTGGTACTCATACTACACTTCTACATCTTTTATGATGTAGGTCTTATCTCGAGTCACCAGAGCAAATGCAATTGTGAGAGTTAGTTTGGTGTTTTTTCAAGAGATACTGTAAGTAGTCGACATTCATGCTGGACGGTTTTCCTTCTTTTATTAGTGTTGTCCTAGTTGGATTTTGGATAGCTTTTTGTAGTCCTTGCCTAGTTGTGGGATGTATTTTGTACTATTATGTAAATAGATGCTGAACAACTATGACACCAAGTTCTAGGGGATTTACTTTATATTTTGTATTTCTTGTTTCTCCTTCTTCTTCCTTTCTTCCTCTCCTTTTCTCTTCTTTGATATTTGACAGCGGCCCTTCGCTACCCCTTCTTGTTCAGGGTTAAGCTTGTCTATAGGTGGGATGTAGACACCATGAAAACTCTATTTTTGGTTCATGGAAGGTATACCGATAACCTCAATGATAGAATAGAAGAAAAAGATATCTAATATCAATAGTCATGAAATACTACTACGCGAGAAGGAAACCTAAATAAAGTAGCAAGTCTAAGAAAGAATCTAATATAATAAGAATAAATAAATTACAATCCCAACAAGCACCTATATACCCGAGGGATACATACAAGTAAAAAGAAACCCCTTGGCCACCTATACAAATTTAAAGTACAACTGAGAAATAAAACTCAAGGATAGAACTATACAGAATAATATGAAACGATGCTGGTAAGAATCCTAAATGTTCTCCTCCAGTAGCCGTAGGTCTAGTAGGCAGGATCAATGGAATTCCTTCATCAACATACCTCTACTCCCCCATGTACCCCTAAGTCACTTACTATCTCGAATTAGCAAGGTCCATATAAATTGTCACCATATATAATATCATTATGTCATATCAATAATCGAACCTCTATCAGGTCTGTTTCAATAATATCAAATCTCAGTATCATTTCCCTACCCCATCCAGGTCTAAAATCAACATGAAACTCAATTTCTAGTGCTCATACACGACAGAGTCTAGTATCAAATAAAAAAATAGTGGGTAAATCTATCTTTTAACTTTTTATCATCAAAATTCATTGAAAATCATTAATTGACAACTATTTTAATCATATGATACTGAAAATGGCCTATCAAATCCATGTACGGTTTAAGAATCGATAATATTGGGTTCTTAGCTATAAAATAGTAAAAACTAATGCAAAACAAAAACTATGTTTTATGATGATTTCGTGCATAATCACAACCAATCATGTTGGTCCTACGCAAGCTCTATTGATCTATATAACAGTCAATAACCCGTCATTATTTCTCGAGACTCATAAAAATTACCAAAACCCCAGAAACTATGTTATAGAGTCAACACAAGGCCAATTTAGGTCCATAATGGGTAACCAATAGCATGATCACAAATATTAAGCGTAAAGCAAAAGAATAAAACTAGAAAGGGAAGATAAGGGTCAAAGGTACCAATCCTAGAAACCCAACCTAGGATGTGCTAAATACTATAATTATATCTAATATATGCCGAGTTTAAGATCGATAAGCGATAGCCTACCTGTCATCCAAAGTTAAGCTCCACAAATATTGGGTATCATCTTGAGCTTATCCAAATATCTCCAAACGATCACAAAACTATCAAAATAGTAATCTATATATCAAAATAAAGAAATGATACCCTTATTTCTGAGATTATAGTTGGGTCCAAAATCTTATTCAAAATGGGCTCATGGGCCCTAATAGACTAAACTCTAAAACAAAAGATATTAAGGAGTTTCTCTCGATATCAGGAACACATATAAAAAATTTAGGCTCAAGCGAAGTCAATTTAAGCTGATTCCAAAATGTGAAAAAGAAAAGTTGGGAAAATTTAAAATTTTAGGGATGAAATTCAAAGAATTTAGAATGAAAACTTATCAATATCGAAGAAAAAATTATTATTTGTAATCCCTAATGTTACTCTAGACATATGAAAAAATCCAAGGAAAATATTGGAGAAATATTATTTTTGAAGCAAAGAAAATGGAAAAATAGACTGTAATTCGGGGGTGTTGAAATTTATACTATTAGGTGTCATATATTAAGTTTAATAAACTAGAATTTCACGATCGTATGGTCATACCGAGATTGTGTGGAGCACTAATAGAGAACTTTGTGATAATATGAATTCACACTTGCGATTTCCAAGAAGAAACAGGGTCATGTCATAAGTTAAATTTTGAGAGAAAAACAAATACTTTGACTGATGCCTCAGCATGAGTCTTGAAACCAATAAATACAAAACAAATATGCAAACTGTATAGAGATAATATTATAGACTCGACGATGTAGACAAAACTTGATCCGAGATGGTTTCAAGAAAACGTTGGCTAAAATTACCCTCAACCTAAATATCCTAAAATTCAAACAAAGGCCTCAAAATCACCCAGGCTAAACCAGAATCTAAACCAACAACTCACTTAACCCAAAATTAATATTTCAAAGATGATGGCACAATAGAATTTTTAATTAGATGATCAGATCACCAAATAACTCCAAAATACATAAAATACATAAAAAGAGATAAAATTACAATGAAAGCCTTTGCACCTAATTCAAGAGTCATTATAGACCAAAATCTGTATTCCAGATCTAAGGAACTATCAAAATTTATTTGTGTTCATATTTAAAAAATATTAACTAAACTCAACGATTTTTAAAGCTTATCTATAAAACTAAGAAATAAATTTAAAATTCAAACGAACGAACCATGAACTAACCACAGGTCCTAATAAGTCATAAGTGTCTTAGGACTACAACAAGAAAGATTTATGATGCAAGAAAAGTACATAAACGTAGAAATAACCATAAGGGTCATTACACCCTCATATGATATATAAAAGTATCTCTACCATGTTTTAATGAAGGTGGGTGCCTTATGTTAATTCTATTTGTTTATTTATTATCTTTTAAGATAAATATTGTTGATGTAGGGGTCATCACTTTTCCTTAAGCTCTTTGGATTATGCCATCACATGATGGGAACTCTCATGTTATGTAACAAAGTGATGCTATGATCTTTACATAAGTGAAGAGTTATTTATTTTAATTTTATTTATTTTATTGACTTATTATCTTGATGTACATATATTGAACTATATATCTACGTTGGATTAAAGACCACATAGGTGCTCTATGATAGAACTAGGTCATTATCTATTAAAAACGTATAAGTTTAGCATACACCTATTTTAGGCTTTAGGGTTTAGGATATAGGTTTGAGTTTTGGAGATTTGGGTCTGGGGTTTGTCAGAACTTAGAAGGTTTTTCATTATTTTCTATTTTTGAAACTCTAGAATCAACCAATATTTAATCGTAGATAGTTTCATTATATAAGTTTCAATGTGAAAAGTAAATGTTAAACTATCTTTTAGGTGTAGGTAGATCATATGTTGTCTATTCTCAACTATTTCCATGGTCTATGATTCATAAGACATTTATTATTAAAATACTAAACTACATGAAATTATTGCCTAAAATTCTTTTCAATGGTGAAAATACTACAACTATAAAATATACTTCTTATGGTGTTAATATCAGTCTAAACATACTTCAAACCTTTATATATGACACACATATAATTACAATCTTTTATCTTCTTTTTCTTGAATTCAGCTCCTATATTTTTCCAATATTCCATTCTTTTCCATCTCCATTTTCAAAAAAGCATGTCAATCTTCTAAAACATCACAAAGAGAAATGTTTGATATTCATAGTTAAAATATTCTCTAACTATTTGTTTTTTTCTTTATAATAATGGTATATGAAACTATTTCAGGTTGAATGAATTGCTAAACATTATGAAACCAAATATTGAGAGAGTCTAGGAGCTATAAGTACCTCATTAGCTGAAGTATGCATTGACATCTCAAGGACTGACCAAGTTTGAAATATAGAATATGCTAATGAAATCTGAAGAAAATACGGATTTATTCAAGTCACTACTCAAAGAATCTAAAGAGAGGAGGGATCATATAAAAATATATTGAGAGATGTATAGTGAGGACTCAACTAAATAAAGGTTGATTGTTGCTAAAGAAAAAGCACATAAACTAGAGATAATGGTCTATGATATATTATTTTTATGTTCTACTTATATATATGCTAATTTTTTTTGTATTTATAAAATTTATGTAATGTCCCATGGGGCCATTTCTATGATTCTAGTGATTGTTCTGTGTTTAGAACGCTCTTGTAACTTACCCAAGTCATTTGTGACTTGATGGGACTGGTAGGTTGGTTAACTGACAGTTTTATAGTTTAAATTTCTTAAATTATTTCTAATCTAGGCCTTACTCATCTTATATGATCCCTAATTGCCTTTTCATCGATTCCGTGTTATTTACCTAAAGATCTCATATAAAGATAGTTAAAAAATGGACTCCGTTTACATTTCATACCTATTTGTGATAATTTTTGGAATTCCATCCCCAGTGCTCAGTGGAAATTATGCCAAGGATAGGTTTTCCCCCTGTTAGCGTGATTATGCTTAGGCGACGTGATTGCGTCGTGCCCTTAGAACCACCCTTTGCATGATCGCACTGGGGATGAGATCATGGTGTGTCTTGCCTGGCCTATATAAGGCAAGTTCCAGCAAATTTTCTTTATTTTCTTCCAAAATTTTCACTAAACTCTCTTACTTTTTAAGCTTAAATCACTATATTTGAGAGTTGTTTTGAGTTTCTAATTCATGGAATCAAATCCTGGAGGTTGTACACTCGTTTCTATTGGGTAATTCTTCATTTTCTATTATAATAAAGTTTTCTATAGTACATAAACTTTTTGAGTTTGTTTTTTTTTATTTTTTATAATTAGTTAGAGCCCTATTTTGTACTATATGATGTATGAGATATGCTCTATGTGTTGGTATAAATATTTTATTTTTATAAGCTATTAGGATTTATGGACCCATTCTTAGTTTGGATTTCGACCCCACTATTTATATAGAAATATGGCTTCTTTTTTACTCCTCTCAACACATGGATTATGATTTTTCTAGATTCTTGAGGTTCCATGATCATTCGTGATTCTTTGCTTCTTTCAGTGTGACTTTTGAGGATTTCATAGGTACCAAGTAGTCTACTAACTACTTTCTTCAGACTGGGTATTAGTATAGATTAAATATGGTATAGTGCTAACTATGTTTATTCTTCTTGCCTATGACCTATTTAGATGGCTTGTGTTTTAATTACTTAATCCAGGGCTATGTTTCGCTACCCTTTTCCAATACCAACTCTGGAACATAATATGGTTGGAGGAAGTGTATAACCTTTGGTGAGTATTCTTTATGCACTGACTATGGAACATACTAAGGTTGGAAAAGGGATTACACTACTGGTTAAAGCTTAATAGTTATCCCCTGATTTACGCTGGTGGTTTAGAGTTGATCTAGGTAGGTTGCTATTTTGAGGTCTAAATGAGGTGTCGTAGATGAATATTATGTGTATGGTCACTTGGATATAGACAACCAGATATGTCTTTGTGAGATAGTTAGAAGCCCTGTGTGATGATATTGTACCTTGGCCCGATGCTAGCTTAGGAGTGACTTATATTGGGCTGAGCTGTGATATGTCCATGTTTTCCCATGTATGGGTATGTATTTATCCCTTAAAGGGTACCCTATGGACAGTTGTGGCATCATTGGTGTGATTACTCGTGGCTCAAAATTATGGTTGTGCTAGGAGAAGATGTATTTAGTAACTAGGGCCTGACAGTCATTTTATAGATTAAAGTTTAGCAGTCTTTAACCAGTTTAGTCTGTTTGGTTGATTTTATGTTGCAAGCATACATTAATATTTTAAAAGGGTAATTTGATTATTACATAATAATAACCAGAAACTAGTTTATTATATATTATATATATCCACAACTAGGGTAGCAGTATAGATCTATTTTCTTGCATTACCTGAATTATTTTCTCACCGGCACTCTAATTTCTAGGTATTTCCTACATGGAAAAAGTTGGATTTTTACCACAATTTTGATTCGCCTACTTGCATTTTCCACTGAGAAATATTGGGATAAACAAGAGTTTGACATCTTTGCCTTGATGACTATGCCGCTAGTTTTCCTTTTATGATGATTTTGTACGTAGGATTAGATCCCTCTATGGAACCTCTGACCATGGGTGCTATGCTTGAGATATTGTTGCTAGGTAGGAGCCGCAGCCTAGGTGAGGGGCATACTGGAGTAGGAGGGTTAAATAGACAGGGAAGCTTTCATGGGTTGACTCCTAGCAGAGTCATTGTATTGGGAAGTGAGCGTATGGTAACTATTTACTTTTATCACCCCTTTGCATTGCATCCCTATGCACTCTTCGGGCTTGTGGGAGGAGTCTTGTTGGGTTAATTATGTGCTGATGTATTGGTTTCTAGCTAGGCTTTATGACTACTCTTCCGTATTTCTGATTACGTTACTTTCCTTATTTACTATTATGTTAAATGGTTATCTTCTTTTTGTTCCTCTTTCTCTTATTGGTCCTTCTTTGTGCTGGGTATATTGGAGCTTCAGATACATGTTGCATTTGGTCATGATTTTCTTGTGGCCCAGATTGTGTATTATAACTTGATAGTGTCTTTCCTTAATACTTGTTAGTTAATACTACACACACTGATAGTTCATCTTTCACCACACTTATAACTATTACTATAGTTACCCCTTTTCTAATGTACGTTACATGATATTACCCTATTTTCTTTTGATCACTCTCTACCTTGCTTATTCATACTTTTTCCCGATCGACCTATGATGCCTATTAGGTACACTTTGTGTTTATTACTCGTGCTACACTTCTACATCTTTTTGTGATGTCGGTCTTTGCATGATTCATCAAAGTGGACACAATCGTGTTAGCTAGTTTGGTGTTGTTTTAGGAGATACATTGAGCAATTGGTGTTCATGATAGCCAGTCTTCCTTCTATCTTCTCAATTATTCTAGTTGGAGTATGGATAGCTATTCTATAGTTTTCCCCGTTGTGGGTTTTATTTTGTACTTTTCTGTATATAGATGCTCTACAACAACAATAATAGGTTCTAGGGATGTATTTTTAGTTGTATATTTTCGTGTTCTACTTCTTTTTCTTCTTTTCATCTCCCTTCTCTTTTTCTTTTTGTTCTTGGTAATGGCCCATCACTTTATGTCTGGACTAGGGTTAGGCTTGTCTACAAGTGGGATGTAGACACCATCATAACTCGATTTTTGGGTTGTGATAATTTAAATTTATGTTAAGTCACAATCTTGAATTCGGAGTACATAATATTTAGCATAAAACTCAATAAAGAATACTAGTATACTATATAATAATAACCATAGATAGATAATGTTCTATCATCAAATTCCATTGAAGTAGATAATAGTGGTGGTCAGGTCAATGGAATGAGGTCTTAATAACCTAAATGTAGGATAAAATTAAGATAACAATAGTTATAAAGCCATCCATCCATCAACTAAAAAACATGTAAACGAAATTATTTGTAAGTCAAACCACTATCCACCAACATATGATAATAAAGAAATTATTTGTTAAATCACAACCACTAAATTATTTATTTACAATAATGTACAACATGTCCACTTCTTCTTTTGAGGGAACTTTTTTCAAGGACATCTTGTTCACAAACATTTGTTGTATTTTTCATGACCTCATTGGCTGATTCGAGGTCCTCTTTATTGGCTTCCTCAAATTGATCAGCGAATTAGAGGACATCTTTCTAGACTCTCAGTCTGTACAGATAATTTAAGTGTCTCTTCATTAGCCTTATCAATTGGATTAGGATCCTCATCCTTTAGCTCTTTATATTGAGAAACTTCTTTAATGGCTTGATCAACATTCTAAACTTGAGAATCATTTTCAAGGATGAGGATTTAAAGTTTACTCACTATCATTTAAAATGTTTACTCTATTAGCTACTTCTTTATCGGATTAGTATTTGGCAGATAAACTATTGTAGTTTATTTAGCATTCTCAATGTTGATTGTAGTTTCATCAACCACATGTGCAGTCACTATATTTTTAAGATAATTATCAAAGTATACTAGTGGAAAAGATCATTCATTAAACAAAACAAAAACTAAATCTCACCTAAGTATTTTATAGTGGTCTTTTAGTTTTTATTCTTCTTTTCCTCATTCAAACTCCTCCGCTTCTTTTCACTCTTGATGTATTTTTTAGTTCTACCTCTACCTGGGTAGCACTCTTTGGTCTACCATCAATATGTTCCTTGTTTTGTCTTACACGATAACCCATATGTCCACTGTTTATTGCACCATTTAGTACACCTGCATCTCTATTTCCATCACCACCACCTACATGCTCCTTTCCCAACATTCTAAGAAGTTAAAGGATGATAGTGACTCCTCTCCGATCAGCCTTCAATACGTTTATTTTTGCATCCTTCACCTCATCTTCATAAGGCATAAAGTATGTCATGTTTTCCTGATCCATCTCAAAACTTTAGGGATAATGAAAGGGCACATAACCTATAAATAAAACAAATTAAGGCATGTTGATGATCGAGTAGAAGTTGATATCTCTAAAGCTCCCACTTGGTTGAATGGATTGCCTTAGAGAAATCGGTAGATTTTGATGGTGAACTATCTGAGGATCTTTCAAATAGGCAAAGGAACATCCTTTGATTTTTCTTACATTCTTTCCGAATGAGGTAAAGTCTCAATCTATCCATTCATGTAATCATATAAACAACAAAAAATATAAGAAATAAACCACTAATATTCGTAATATACTGATAACTTAGTTTATAATCTTTATGATAAATGCCCAAGGGAAGGCGTATAGGTCATGGATGTTTTCCTCTTTTCCACAGTCATGTTAACCTTGTTCTTGAGATTGTCCAAAGTCAAAATAAAGCATACCTTGACCTAAGGATATTTCTCAAAGAAATTCCATGTTTCCACCATTTTGATATAGTTACGATTGATCATCTTGGATATATCCTTGGTAAGTAATGGTGTGAAAATAGAAGACAACACTTCAACCACCCATAATCTACTCCCTCTAATAAATGATTGCAGTACGTATGACATTACCTTTTCACCCTAATAAATCTTTTTGCAAAAGTCTTCACCTTTTTATATGCTCTATTTAGTTTTTTTTCACGGGGTTAAGATCCATAACTTAACCCCATAACCAATGCAAACTCTTTAAAAAAAATATGAAGTCTTTTTATTCAGTAAAACAACATCTCATGATTATTCTTCTTTCAAATATGATGACGAAGAAATTAATGGATCATCTATCCATTAAATTTGCTGAAATACTTCAATATATATTTCAATGGACCAATGAAGGATCTCTTGAACCTTTTTTGAGTCTATTACTAGTCAACACTTAGTTATATTCAATGATCAATGACAAGATAAACTATCTAAAATTTTTGAAGCAGGTGGCTCAAAACTACAATTCTCAGAAATAGACTACTAAGCACCAATCTAAAATTTATAACCATCATTATGATCCTCACCAATATTTTTTAGTGTGTCTGATTCAATCTCAACTTGATTTCTTTATTTCTTTTCTACCTCAGGGATTTTATGTTATCATCTCTTTCTTTTTCTATATCATATATTTTATTCAATAACTATGCTCTTTCTATCAGTGTAGATTGTATATTTTCTTCTCATCTTGCTCTTCCATAATGACCCTTATGGTCATTTTGTCTTTTACAAGTTATCTTATGCTTTAGAGAAGTTTTTAGTTTTTCCAAGTCATCTGTGGCATTCTAGGATCAGTATTTCATCTCCCTAGAATATTGGTGGAGATTTATCTAACGTTCTTTATTTTAGAGCCTAAACATAGGTAATCATTGAATTTAGTCAATGTTCCTTTAACACGATCTTGGAGTTGAATTCGGATTATTCCACTAGCTCCAAAACATAGATATGTGTCTAGGTAGACCCTTGGTTTGAGTTTAGGATATCTCAATGTGAGTTATCTCATATGAAGAGATAATAATCGGATAACAGTTGAATGTTCAACTTTGGTCAACATTCGATGATCAGAGCATTATATCATAAATCTGACAGTGCCAACATCTCCTAAATGCCGAGTCTGGATTAGAAAGAGTGTTGGTATCTTCTCGAGGTCCCCGTGGTGAT
>JBDJHY010176382.1:0-12202 GCA_039654485.1 Withania somnifera
TATATTGTTCAGTTTGTATCCTTGCTATTCTATACTAGTGGTTCTTATGACATTGACATCGGGTTTTGGGAACTTGTGTTTCATATTATTGTTTTTCCGCACATACTGTTGTAGTCCTCTGCTTTGGCTACGGACTACAGGGTTTGGTTCTCATACTGGGTGGATAGTAGGTGCCATCATGACTCCGAAAAGTCGGGTCGTGACAGTAGTACACCATGGAATCTTGCTACTCAAATAGGGATCAAGCAACAAGTAGAACATGTACCTCTAGCTAGTCAATTAAAAGGATTTCAGATAATGAAGGAAAGCATACCCAAAATCCATGCAATAGTATATATGAATAATAATAACAATAAAAAGGAGTCAAAAGAAGGCAGGAGGAGAACATAGACGATGTACCAAGAACCTTAAATACAATGGAAGACTTATAAGAGAGTACCACACACAATAACCTATGTAAGCAGTAAGTCTTAGAAGTACACTAACGTAACTAAGCAGTAAAACAAAAATATAATAAATAATTTATAACACAGAAGTCACGGATCACCGTAGGCCTTACATCTTAGCCAAGGTACACTGAAGAAGACACGTGCGAAAAAGTAAATACAAACACATGAAGTAACCAATCCTGTGTATATTTCTCCTATAGAAGGCTACCCTAAATATTCTTGGTGTATCTCTCCTCCATCCTATACCCCCCCTCTGTGACGCCTGAAATCCCGGAGGTAAGGTCCATGGAGGTACGCCCACCACGTATAATTTGTAAGATTATCATAACCTCACATCCCAAATCATAGAGCCTCAAGGCTCTCAAAGTCTGACATCATATGCCTTATGTTAATAATATCATCAACACATACTCGACAAGTCATGGCGTACAACTCCTCAATATAACAGTATCATCAATATCCTCAATAGAACGGGTATAATCAAGTCTCCACAACTAGTAAGTGTGATAAGAGTCAAATTTTACTCACTACCATACGATGACAGACTCAACAACTAGTAAGTGTGATAAGAGTCAAAGTTTACTCACTACCATACGATGACAGACTCAAGTTATAGCTATTGTACTCACTGCTGAATTCAGTCAGTCTCAAATCCGAGCATTAATTAGGCAAATGATATTTTTCGGTGCCATGGTGCAAGATTGGTCTAAAATAAGTAAATTAGCATTATCGTGTGCTCGATATAACACCAAGGATAAAATATTTAAAAGGTTATTGATTATATTATTATTAGAATATTATAATGTACTGGTTATTATCCTTAACTATTATTATTACTAAAACCAATCTCTAGCCATCTGGCTCAATATTCAGGTGGTGATACTGGCCTAGCCCCAATACACTCTCAGCGGAGCCAAAGGCCTAACCTCTCGTGTCATGAATGCACAACATAACTGCAAGAATACATATATAGATTAATGTAATAACAACTATCTATTCCCTGTATAGGTTTCGCTAGACAACTCCTAAGTCACAAGAACTATAAAATTTGGATGCCAAACTATATATCAAAAAGGGAACAAATGAAAAAATTGTACAGGATCACTATAAACACGGATACTATTTAGTACCATCACTAAAGCTATAACCCTTAAGATAGCCCCACAGAGCCTACCTGTCGTTCGTTGATTTAGCGCTGCAAGCTCGCAAATATTACTCCGACTAATATCAAATGATCTCTAAATGCTCTGAAACTTGTGTAAATGTATTTTATATGTCAATACGAGTCTAACGGTGTAGTTTATTATAAGTTCTAGACTAGGCCTAAAATCAAGCCTAAATTGAGCTTGTGGGGCCTGCTCATTGGAACTAAAAATAAACATCTCTATGGGGTTTCAAACGTTACTAGAAACCCATGCTCCAAAATTGAGCATAATTTGAGTAAGGGAAGACCCCTGAACATCCCAGAGAATATTGAGTATAAAAAGTGCTAAAGATTCGACCTTTATGAAATTGTTCGTTGAATTTGGAAAAAGAAATGTTACTACGATGAACAATAACCCTAAATAGAAAGTAAATACCACATAACTTCAAATATAATTGAATGAATCAATAAATCATGTCTAAGGCATTAAGTAAGAAAAAGTTTTAACTTTAATGGATGAAATCACTTACCGATAGTGGGGATGACGTACAAGATCTTCAAGGAACTTTTCTATGAATTTTGGGAATGTCTCCAAGAAAATTCACAAAAATTTTAGATAGAAAATAAGGGGTAATTTTTGGAACATAATACCCAAAAATGGGTGAAAACTGAAGAAAAATACCTTCAACTATCGATTTATCAACCAAAATTGTTGATAAATTGGCACCACTATCATTGGAAGGAACCGATTTATAAAAAAATTAACTAGTTTATAAGCACCTTCTGATTTATTAATCAATTGGCCCAATTTATCAGTCCAGTCAATTTTTTGGCAGAGTATCTAATATATCGATCCTTGTCGATAAATCAGCACTTTGAGCAATTTATCGGTCAAAGATGCACCAAAAAAACAACTTTGTTTTTATTTTCAACCATCATTTTAAAAAATGAAACAGAGTCTAATTTTGAAAAACCAATTATGTATTTTATGTGAAAAATACATTCCGGACTCAACAAAATCGACAAATAGCAAAAACTAGAAAATTTCTATCTTTCTACATAACAACTCAAATCTAGCACTAACACCTTGGGAAGCATACCAGGGGTCAAACTATCCTAAATTTACCATTTGGGAGCTGATGGAAGCATCAAGATTTCAATCCGACTCTTTGAACAACAAAATACCACTCAAACTCCAACTTGGGCCTTAAACTTAACTAAGATCCACAACTTGCCATAAATTGCAAACAAAAACTCAAAAAATCAAACTTACGGTCAATCTCAACTTTGTTTTGTATTTCGGAGCTAGCAAAAATGTCAGATTTTAATTCCTAGCTCGTCTTGAAGTAAAGTTGACTTTGGTAAATGAGTACTTAGTTTCTGACTCTAAAATAGACAGTTGAGATATTTCTCAATTCAGCTGCCAGAAAACTGAACTACCGGTACCAGCAAGTCATAAATGACTTTAGGCAACTGCCAAAATTTTCTAAAAGGAAAAACATCACTTTTTCATCATAAATGATCTATAGGGTCATTACATCTTCACACCCATTAAAGAGACTATACTTGGCATTGCCTTTCCGAGATCCAAGGACACATGAACCTAATGCTCTGATATCAAGTTTTACACACCATAAGCCTCCATCGTAGATGCTTCAAGACATCTAAAGCTACCAATTCTCCCAGAAGCACCCCTGGACCAAGTATTCATCTAATCACAACATATATTTAATGGAAGAAAACAATTTTATCATATAAATAAGCATCTCACATGAATTAGAAGATACAAATATGAAATTAAACAACCTAAACCATTCAATCACCACTCCACTACATCTATTTGAAATCCACTAGAATTGAATAAAACAAGTTGTTAAGATAAGTCCTAACCATCTGGAGTAAAGTTGTATGTGATTTTCATGGTCTTATTGTGGGAGGCCTCAGACCTTATTGACTATGATTGAGCCATTGTATAACGACCATGTGAGATGATTTCTTTTTTATTCTAGTTTTTGGGTTACTTCCTTTTGATTGTTATTATTATTGTTGGGCCGCAATAATACATTTTACATTTCTATTTTAGCATATTAAACACGGACATGACTCGGGGCTTTGGTATCGGTATATTTGGAAGTAACAAAAATTGGAGGTTCTCTAGAACTATTAACTAATAAAGGGAGATTTTCTACTCATATATTTACTTATGCCACGACAATCTAGTTGTAGGTGTTATATTCAAAATATAACGAAATAAGGTTTTAAATGTCACAGAGTTATATTATTGGCACAGAGTGATACTATTGGCATTATTGGTACTGTTGAGGTGGGGAATCCTAGGGTGTGGATTCTATATATTGATTAGGCAGTGCCAACCCAATTTGATTTGGCTCTAAGAGTCTGGGACCCCAGTTGATTTGGTACTAAGGGTATAGGACCCTTATTTTACCAATTTAATTCCCATGCTTCCTTTCTGTTAATAGTTTTGATACTTATTCTGATTACCTGTTCCTATATTTTAGCAATTATTTTCTTACTAATTTCTTATTACCGTTGACCCATTTTACTTTCCTCACCATTTTTTACTTGTAATTTATTTTAGCTCGGTCGGTGTATGATACCTACTAGGCACCTTTATTGGTACTCATACTGCACTTCTATACTATTTTCATGGTGCAGATACTGGTAGGGGTTATCAGAGATACCAAGATTATTTAGGGTAGATATTGTTGATCTACAGAGCCTTAGGTGAGCTTTGATTTTTGAGCTGATCGTGGCTTCCATGTAGTTTTAGCCTGATTTATCTTGTTCATAGTGGTCCTTATGTAGTGTTACTTTCTAGGGGCTATATTTGTATATATTTTTCATTTGGTTATTTTTTAGTAGCTCCATGTGCCATTGAAACTAGGTTTTGAGATTTGGGTTGTGTATACCTTCCTGCATCTGTTGTTCTCTACATATTTTGCTATGTCTCTACTTAAATTGTTAATTATGAGCGTTTATGTCCCATCATAAGTAGCTCTAGGCTGTAGGGATAGCCTTGCCTACAAAAAGGTGGAAGACACCACCATGACCCAAAATTTAGGTTATGACAGAGTGTTATCAGATCATAGGTTCATATGTCACCTTTACATTGGAGGAAGTACCTAGTAAAGTCCTGCGGATTGGTACATTGATGTCTGCATTCAACCTTTGGGCGGCTACGGGTTCCTTAGGAAAACTTTCATTTCTTTAATCCTGTCGTTTGTTGATATTTGTACCATTTTTGAATAGCACACTTTGGCTTCACTCTTTTGAAGATGGTGTGTACCCAAGGTTCTTTTATAGACCAAGACCCTTACCTAGAAGGTTAGAAGGGGGTAGGGGCTGATGCTCAGCCTATTTCTATTACCCAAGCTATTTAACAGCCACAAATAGTGATAATGCTTTGATTATACCTCCTACTAAAGTATAAATGATCTTCGATCAAAAATAGAACCCAAATTTATTGGGGTCGATCCCACATGGAATATGGTATTGGATGTACGTCCTATAGTAAGAGCTAATTAGTTAATGTTTCTTTCTATTTATAAACATAAAGTAAAAAATGGGGATTATATATATGAAAGTATTTATTGATATTGCTTGTGATTATGGAATAGTTCAAGTGTTTTGTTAATCTAGGTTTATGTTCACCAGGGTTCAACAAACCTTTGCATTATAATATTGTGCGGTTGTGCAATCTTTCCTAAACGTAGAGTTACGTATAAAGCCAACACTATTTATTTAAGTGTTTTTCAATCTTTAATCTTAGATAAAAATTTTTTACAATTGGGTAGGGCTGTGAAGGAGTGTGTTGTCCTTATCATGGTAACTCAAGTTGATTACTCTTGCTAAAAAAGCAACCAGTAGACGAGGGTTAACGCCCCAAATTTCTTAGCATAATCTCAACTACCAGTTTGAACCATAGGGTTAGTTCTAGCTAAACCTAGGCATGTTCAAGTATTTTCAACCACTAAAAATTGATGATTACATAGAGATTCTGTTCATATGCTAGAATAGATGAAACAACCATATGTAAATTACAACCCTAATGGAGTTCCTCCCATGGATCCCACAACCATAGATATGGGGTTTATCCTCTCATTGATATTAACATACAACAATAAAATGATAACTCAGTGAATATCATATCAAAAAAATAATCTTCCAATTGATTGTAGAATTAATGAACTCCATACTTGTGTTTTTGAGAGAATATATGTATCAAACACCCTTAGGTCAAGAATCTTTGATAATAATAATGATTCTAGTGATTATGATAAAAAAATTCATTTTGAATTACCCTAATTCTGGTATTTATATAGCATAAGTGTAAGTGCAATATCAAAAACTTGTATTAGGTCGTTGCTTAGCCTTGGACGGAACCCTGGATGAATTGTATGGATATAGATGGACCTTCTAGTTGTTCATCTTGCAACGAACTTTTAATCAAGAAAAAGGACTTGGGCGAATCATCTTGCATCATAAGAACCATCTCTTGAGCTATTTATTCCTTGGATCTATCCAGTTCTACATCAGTTGGGCAATGGACTCCAGACAAACCATCTAATAGTGGGTGGATCGCCCAATCGACCGTCTGACCTGGCCTTCTAATTCAGTTCCTTTCCTTTTGGGCTATGATCTAGCACGAGACATCTGGTAACAGGCAAAACGTCCAAGAATCTTGCAAAACTTTCCCTTTTTATGTATAATTGCTCCAAACTTCCTCATATTGAATTAACCTTACGAATACTCATAAAATGCATTAAAACACAATGTTCTTACTCAAGAACATGCTTTATTTCTTGGGTTTTAAGTTCAATATGTGACCTAAAATACATTCACATTAGACATCTTCGGCGCAACCACCGTAGTTTGCATAACCTCTGCCCGCCAGCTTTAGAGATCTAATATGGAAGATTCTACAGAAGCATGATGGGGTATTGATAGATAGACCACAGTAATCATCTCAAGGTGTGGAACAGGGCGCACCGCCTCCCCCAATATTTGTAGGCCCAGCAGCACCACTAGTGTCACCAATCATCCCATTTCAGAATGATACTACTACTGCACCTATGCCCCCACGTGTTCCTATTATACCTGCATCTATAGTGTGGAACATGTTAGAATATGTTTTACCGATTGTCGCCGCCAAGTTCTCAGGAGCACAGGGGAAGGACCCCCATGAGTTGATTGTTGTATTTGAGGAGCTTATGAGGACTCTGGAGTTACTATATATGCACACATATGATTTTACTTCTTATCTATTTGAGGGTGACACTAGTCATTTGTGGCGAGTTTTCAGGGACTATTGGCCAACCAAGTTCAGCACCACTAACTTGGAGGTAGTTTTAACAAGCCTTCATGGCCTAGTATGTGCCCAAAAACATATGTGAGACATTGTAGGCTTAATTTTTTTAGGCTTCTGCTAGGGTGCTACCATTGTATCTAAGTAGGAGGCCCGATTTATTTACCTTTCTAGGCATGCTGGTGATTTCATACCTACCAAGGAGGATTCAATTTGCTGCTTTACATGCGGGTTGAGACTGGACCTGCGGGGTCAGGTTGAGTGGTTATTGGTATTTTAGAAGTAGTTCTTGGATGTTATAGACCATGCCCGCAGCATGGAGGCTTTATCCCACCAGACCCAAGGGGGAATTGAGAAGAGGTAGCACTATTAGGGTAGCTTTTTGAAGTCTAGGTCTGAAGGTTTCAATTTTAGTAGGGAGGTCAAACAAGCCAAAAATACCAGGGTTTCGATAGGGAATACGGTAGTCATCCCATCATGGAACTAGTTTTAGGTTCACGAGGTCATGGTGAGGGGCCTCGTAGTTAAGCCAAAGATGGGAGAAGTTGTAATAAGTGTACAACAAGGGTCACTTTTCCAAAGACTACATCAGATTTACATATATCATTTAGGAGAGGGTTTTTATAGTTGTGGTGATAGTAGAAATATTTCTAGGGATTTCCCTTGGTACAAGGCTACTCAGGCTATAGTTTATCCTGCCCAGCCACTTCAGGTAGTGCCACCAATAAGTGGTGGGATGCTAGCTTCTCGTGGAGCTAGCAGAGGAGGCCTGGGAGTAAGAGCGAAAGGTAGAGGTGTTGAGCCATAGCAAGGTAGGGGACATTTCTAGTTTTGTGCCATTCCCAACAGTGTTAAGTCTAAGGCCTCAGATGCAGTTGTCACTGATATATTACTTGTTTTTGGGCACTCAGTACTAACTTTATTTGATCCCGAATCCATTTTTTATTACGTATATGTTTATTTTTATACTCGTTTGGGTGTTTCTAGTGAGTTTTTAACTGAACCATTGAGTGTATATACTCGTATAGTCACAACCCTAGTGCTAGATAGGTTATATATATCTTTTTTAGAGACTATTCAAGGTTACGACATTTGGGGTTGATCTAATTGAGTTAGATATGTTAGACTTTGATGTGATTTTTGGCATAGATTGATTATCCCCCAAACATGAGGTCTTGGACTCCTATGCCAAGACCGTAACCTTGGATGTGCTTGGAGTACCCCTATTGTATGGCACGGTCCTACTAGACATTTTTCAGTTTTTGTTATTTTTTACAATTGGGCTCGTAGACTTGTTACTCGAGGTTTTCATGCCTATTTGGTCCATGTGAGGGATGTTACTGTTAATTCATCTCCCCCTAAGTTTGTGTTGTTAGTTGACAAGTTTGTAGATGTACTTCCTGCTGATTCACCTTGCCTCCCATCCGAGTCTGATGCAAATTTTTCTATAGAGGTTGAGCTGGGCACCAAGCCCATTTCTGTTGCTCCGTATAGTATGGCCCTAGCAGAGCTTCAAGAGTTGAATATTTAATTGTAGGATTTTCTTGAAAGAGGTTTTATCCATTCTAGCGTGCCACCATGGGGTGTCCCCGTATTATATGTGAAGAAAAAAGATGGGTCTCTTTGAATGTGTATTGATTATAGGTAGATGAACAAGGTGATTGTTAAGAATTAGTATACCCTACTGTATATTGATGACTTTTTTACTAGTTTTGGGGTGCCACAGTGTTCTCTAATATTGATTTGAGATCCGGCTACTATCAGTAGAGGATTCAGGTAGAGAATGTCTCGAAGATAGCTTTTCAGATGAGGTATGGGAATTATGAGATTTAGTGATGTCATTTGGGCTGACTAATGCTCCTTCATCCTTAATAGATTTGATGACTCACGTGTTCATGCCCTTTTTAGACACTTTTGTGATCATGCTCATAGATGACATATTGGTTTACTCGCTGAGTAGTGGAACACGTGGAGCTCCTGAGGGTAGGTTGTAGACATTAAGGACTGAGTGTCTCTATGAAAAGTTCTCAAAGTGTGATGGTGTTAGGTGTTGGCCTTAGTGTTTATCCGGCCAAGTTGGATAAAGTGTGTGTTGGCCTCGGCTACCACTATCACAGAGATCCGTAGTTTTCTTGGGTTAGCTTGGAACTATCACCGATTTGTTCAGAGTTTTCTTCCATCACATCTCCATTGACTAGATTGACACAGAAGGATGTTCCCTTTTAGTGGTCAGTTGAGTCTGCATCCATCTTTTTGAGGCTAAAGGAGTTGTTGACTACTGCTCCAATTCTTGTCTTGCCGGTTGAGGGTCTGTGTTATACAATATATTATGATGCTCGGGGCAATGGATTGGTTCTAATACAACATGGTCATCTCATAGCTTATACACGAGGTCGCTGAAGTATCAGGAGCGCAACTACCCCACCTATGACTTGTAGTTGGGGTGGTAGTTTTTCATGCTTAAGATCTAGAGGAACTATAATCTTAGCATTCTCTATCATCCAGGCAAGGCTAATGTGATTGTTGATGCCTTGAGCCGAAAGTTTGTAAGTATGGGTAGCCTAGCTCCTATTTCATCTTCTAAGAGGCCATTGGCTCGAGATATAAAGTCCTTGGAAAACATGTTGGTTAGGTTTGATAATTTAGCGCCAGAGAAGATAATGGTTCATGTTGAGGCCAGGTCATCCTTATTCAATCCGATTCGGCAGTGCCAGTACGAGTATCCATATTTGGTACATATGAGAGAGAGTTTTGTGGGGTGATTTTAGTTAGGCCATAATAGATTCTGATGGTGTATTATTGGTTCATAGCTCTCTAGTTTTTCAGAGAGCTGGTAACCTAATTCACACCCATTCCATGAGGCTCACTACTCTAGATATTCTATTCACCCATTTTTCGCGCGGATATACCGCAATTTAAGCCAGCATTACTATGGCAGGGGTATGAGGAGAGCTATAGCGTCCTTTGTTTCTCGATGTTTGAACTTTTAGCAAATAAACTTTAATCATCGGGGATCAATTAGTGAGATACAAAGACTACCTATTCCTGAATGGAAGTGGGAGAGGATCTCCATCGAATTTGGGCTAGACTTTCCTAGCCCTTCTAGAGGCCATGATTGCATTTGGGTCATCATGGATAGATTGACCAAGTCAGCCCATTTTCTGCCGATGCACTCAACTTGGAGTGTAGAGTGACTAGCTGAGTTTTATATTCACGAGGTGGTTTGTCTTTATTGAGTTCCAGTTTCTATTATATTAGATTGAGGCACACTGTTTAACTTACAGTTTTGGAGATTAATTCAAAGGGAGATGGGTACCAAGGTGGATTTGAGTACAACTTTCCACCCGTAGACCGATGTGCAGTCTGAGAAGACCACTCAGGTACTTAAGGATATGTTACGAGCCTATTTATTTTTAATTGGGAGGCATTTGTGATAGATATTTGGCCTCAGCAAAGTTTTCATATAATAATTACTATCACTCAATAA
Organism: Withania somnifera; assembly: GCA_039654485.1. Lineage (NCBI taxonomy): Eukaryota > Viridiplantae > Streptophyta > Magnoliopsida > Solanales > Solanaceae > Withania > Withania somnifera. The sequence goes on from JBDJHY010176382.1 coordinate 10,407, forward strand.
TTTAGATGGTGCCTTTTGAGGCCGTGTATGGTAGGTGTTGTAAATCGTCGTAGGTTAGCTTTGTAAAAGGGAGGTTAAAACCCAGAGTTTTGATGGTATTCATTTTACTGTGGATCGAGTTAGACTTATTATTGATAGGCTTCAAATATAGCTGCATAGGCCGAAGTCCTATATGGATTGTAGGCTTCAGCCCCTGGAGTTCAGTATTGGTGATATGGTCTTACTCTAGTGTCACCCCTAAAGGGTGTTGTGAGGTTATGTAGGCGGGGTAATCTTATCCCCCGATTTATTGGGCCATATGATATCACACAGAGGTTTGGAGAAGCTACCTATAGACTTGCTTTAGCCCAATAGCTAGCCGCAATTCATCTAGTGTTCCATGTATAGATGCTTTATCTATATATGCCTGACCATACCCATGTGCTTCGTAGAGAATCTGTGTAGATTGATTACATCTTAACTTATAATGAGAAGCCTGAGGACATTATATCCAGGGACTTGAGGTGGCACAGATCTAGAGATATTCTGGTAGTAAAGCTTTGTTTGGCACATCGACCAGTCGAGGAGGCTACTTGGGAGACGGATCCTGATATATGAGCACAGTATCCATATCTGTTCGAGCCTTCAAGTACTTCTCTTTCCTTAACTTTTGAAGTCCTATTAATTGGTGGATGTTTTAATGACCTATTTGGTAATTTTCTTGCCTTTTATCTTTTTTCGTGTTTAGAGCTTTCTATAGTCGCCCGAAGTCTATTATGACTTTCTAGGACAATTAGTTTGGTTCCCTGGAAGTTTGATAGAATGTTATCTTAGTTTTCCTATTTTGGAGGCTTAAACTTGAAATGGGGGAACTTGAGAGTGAATTCTTTGTAAATGCTCTTGAAATTTAATTATGTTAATTCTATTAGCTTTGTAATGCCGACTTGATCTAGAGGACAATACATTCATGTCCCAGGGTTCTAGTTTTCAGTTTGAGATAATTTTGTTGAAATTCAATTCAACCAAAGATCATTTAGGGGCCTGGATGGTCTTTTGGTGATCGGAGTGTCATACTAGAATTTTGAAAATTCCATTATCTTGAGAATGGTGACTTTAGGCTAGATTGACCCTTGGTATGCTTCTCGAGTTGTCAGGGCTTTTATGGGTGCATTGTGGAAAATTTTGAAATTTCCACTTCTGGTTGATTTTGGTATATGGTTCTTGTTCATTCAAATGACCTCCAATGGTTGTTTAATCAATTTCATTGAGTCTAATGTGTTTTTTATGCAGCATGCATATTTGTTTTGTCAAAACTAGACTCTTTTTCTTTTTTTTTTTTTTGAGTCCGTTGTTGGAATTTTAGAAATTGTTAGTTTGGTGGTGCTGTTGCAGACCAATTTATTTGTCATTTCATAAATTCTTCGGTGATTGATAAATCAGTCCCTTATCTATTAAATCGGTAGGTACAAATGATCATAGGAGGTTTTACCTACCATAAAGCCAGTTAACTTGTATTAATTAGCTTTGTTTGGATGATAATTGTATAGTATGTGATGGTTTTGTAGTTATTATGTGAAAATACCACTAACTAATGTGATTAGCAGCTTTTGTAGGATTATGTGGAAATATGGAAGAAAAGCATTAAAACTGGAAGGCAAGCCAAGAAGTGCAAAATCAATTCCAGGAAAAATACACTGATCACGATAGTAACGTGATCACTATCGTGACTCGGTTTGGCGTACAATGGATGAATCTGTTTTAATTGGGCTTATTAAGGGCAATTGGGTCTTTTCACCAAGAAGTCCAGCAACCCTTAA
>JBDJHY010176400.1:0-12201 GCA_039654485.1 Withania somnifera
AGAACAACTGTATGTATATCACGAATGGGAACCTGTACTTGGATCTCCACATGTGCAAGCGTAGTATAAGTTCAATTCGTTAAAGCTACTCATACCCATTAGACTTTGAGGGCCCACTAAGCACATAGAAATAATAAAAACAGTAAATAACAAAGCATAAGAAAAAGTCTTTGTGGGTTCGACATTCGGTTCGGAAAGAGCCATTATGTTACTTATATGACCGCATACACTTGCATATACTAGGGAAACAACAGAAGCACATAAACAACACATATAGCACATTTAACATGAAATATCCACACCCTATGCCCTATATATGTATCTATAATCTATTACTACGTCTTGGGCCCCGTGTCACTCGAGTGCCAACATAGAAGTATCAACATAGAACGGATAGAAAAATGGAACTGGATACTATACAACATAGCTACAAACTCAAGGACACTATTTAGTACAATTATTAAGCTATAAACCCAGAGATAGCCCCGTGGGACCTACCTGTCATCCAATGATGAAGCTTTGGAAATCAACAAATCTTACTCCAACTAATATCAAACATGCTCCAAAAGATGTGAAACTTGCGCCAATGAATTCTATATGTTAATACGAGTATAACAGTGAAAGGTATACTAAGTTTTGGACTAGGCTCAAAATTGGGCCTAAAACAGGCTTGAGGGGCCGTTTGCCGAAACAACAAATAAAATTTACCATGGGTTTTTCAATGCTACCAGGAACTCGTGCTCCAAATTTGAGCACAAGACGAGCAAGGAAAGAGCTTTAAATCAACCCAGATTGTATTGAACCCAAAAAGGTTTTAAGTTTCGATCATACAATAAAAACTGTTGAATATAGACGAGTTAATGATCAAAGTAGCATTGTATGTACTAATAACAAAGAATTCTACGAAAGAAATCAAGTTATGAGATGATTTCTTCAACCCCAACTCTTAGCCATTAATGGAGGAAATATTAGGAAAATAAGGTAGAAGAAGAGAAAGGAACTCACCTAATCCACATAGAATCAATAAAAAATGTTGATAATAGCTTCCTTGGCCTTAGAATGGGGTTTGGGAAGTGTCTTTTTTCTTTGAAATGGAGGAGAAATGATATTTAGGTTGAGAAAAAGGGAAAAAAGAAGCGGCTGGAACTTAAATCAAACTGCCAATCAGATAACCCTTTGCAATCTCATGGCTTAATGCCGTGATCGCGATGAAGAAATATTCTAAGGCATTACATTTTCGTAATGGCACCGCGATCGCAAAGAATATTTTCCAGGATTAAATCGCGATCGTGTGGTGAGTATTGATATCTCAATGTGGAGTTAAATGGGCATCGCAATCGCGTCATAGGGCTGCAATCGCATAGAATAACATCTGCACCAGCTGCAGATTAAAAACTTAAACTTTTAGAATTCCCTTTCGAGTGTTCGAGCCTCACATGGAGACCAATTTTGACAAACCAAATATACAAACAGCATGGAATAGACATTTCGGACACAATGGATTTGACCAAACAGAATTCTGAGGTTGATTACTCAAAATGACCCCTAAAACCAAAAAGGCCAAAAAAAAAAATGCATCTTTTCTCTAACACCCTGAAATTGCAACGATAAGCACGAAAATTAAACCAACACCTCACCTAGACTAGGATCATCATTCTAGAGCTTCTGGAAGCATCAAAATTCCATTCTAACACTTCAAACATCGAATTACCACTCAACCTCCACTTATAGGCTTAAACTTAGCTAAATTCCATAAATTCGCATAACTTGCAAATGAAACCTCCAAAACAAAAACTTAACATCAATCTTGACTTTGTTTGGTATTCTGGAGCTAACAAAACTGTCAAAATTTAATTCTAAGAACATCTTGGAGGAAAGTTGACTTTGGTTAACGAGTACTTAGTTTTAGGCTCTAAAATAGTGAATTTAAGTTATTTCTCGACCGAGTCACCAGAGATCCAAACTGTCGGTCCCAGCAAGTCGTAAATGACTTGGGGAAACTACCAAAACACTTTAGAATGTGAAACATCATGTATTTATCATAAATAACCAAGAGGGTTATTACAACCTGCTAGCTTATTCTTACGAGAACTACGACCAGCACTCGACTGGCCAACATGGCTAGGGGATCCAACTGCATGACCACTCACTCTAAGTCTCCTTGCATAATCTTTCCATGAACTTCACATGGGCCAACACCTGAAAAAGTATGGCTTGCCAATATCAAGGGCTCCACTACTAACCAAAGAGGCAAAATTAAACAATCTGAAAATCTCTGTGCTCTATCCCGATCAGTAGGGAAAAACTATGGTAGTACGCCTAACAATCTCATAAAAATAAACCTCACACTCAGTGACGGACATTTGAACCTGGTGCAGATGCCTAAACTCTCTCTGTCTTGGTGAATCATTAACCATAAAGGGAGGTGCTTCCTATGGTGCTCCTCCCCCGACTACAATCAAAATCTCTCATATCAAACTCTGAAAAACTGGCATGGCTGAAAGTCCAATTGGCAACGAAACTAATCGCAAGTCCACTGTACATTGTACCAGAATATCTGATGGTCGTTGGTTTATGGCTGAAGCTAATCCTCCTCTCGTACCTTGAGCTATAGCTGTCTTGATGACTCTAGAACATCTGCTACCACTATCTTGCTCCCAATCCCTACTGCTCCCCAAAGTCCTTTCTATTGATATGGAATACTTGCTCTTTCTTGCAGAAACGTTCGAATGTACCATCTGCGGAAGAATGAATGTGAACGAATAAGTATTAGAGGAAACATCATAGAAACAAGAGCACAAGTCAGAACCAAGAAGCAAAAGTAATTTCCTAAATACCACCATAGCTTCCTTTAGACAAGCAATGGAAATCTCTACACCGATCCACAAGACTCTACTAAACATTGGTTCTATACACTGACACCAATGAACCTAGGCTTTGATACCAAATTGTCATGAACACATTTTGCGGATCATCATGTCACCTACTATACCACCAGTAGGAGAACCAAACCCTGTAGTCCGGAGCTAAAGCAGAGGACTACTACATTAAATGTAGAAATATCTCAAAAGTCAAAGATAATAATATTTTTCTTGCGAAACACTTAAGGAGTAACATAATCTACAAAAAAATTGATATCAGTGTCAAGCGAACTACTAAGTAATGAAAGGATAAAAATAAAGTAAGTTCAGTACAATTGGGCTTCCAAAATAAAATGGAGGTCAATATAACATCAGTACGAAGAGAAGAAGGAACAAGTTGGATGCCAAGCTTACCCTGAATCTCTGATGTGAATAAGATCTGAATGAATAATTGTATGTATATCACGAATGGGAACCTGTACTTATATCTGCACATGTACAAGTGTAGTATGAGTACAATTCACTGAAGCAACCCGTACCCATTAGGCTTCAAGGGCCTACTGAGCACATAGAAATAATAAAAGCAGTAAATAACAAAGTACAAGAAAAAAAGCCACAGAAGCAAATAGTACAATATGGGAAAACCAGCAAATCAAATACAAATCAAGTGTCACATAGAAAGATATCACTAGCTAAACACATAATAGAATCTCAGGCAATGTAAGAAAATGTACCTGGGATCCTTGCAACAACATATGTGAAAGATAACTCAATAAGTATGAATCAAAGAAGATAGGAGAAGAATATGATCGGTATACTGGTTACCTCAAGTGAAAGGATAAATAACTGAATAAGAGTGTAAGGCACAAATCCTACATAACATGAAACAACAAGTAACCAATAAGCATGACTAAGCAGTTATACAAATAGTAAAGTAAAACAATTAAACATTGATAAGTCCCCCATAAGGAAGCACAACATACATAGAAACATGCTCACCCATTGGCCCCCCAATCCAACCTATGATCATACTAAAGAAAACAAGTACGAAAAATACACATCATCGTTAGAAGAACCTCACATCCAAATTTAAGAACTTCAATGAATCACAAATTGTACCTTGTACCCCACATCAATCATAACCGCCGACATCTTGTGCCTCGTATCAATAATATCTCCCTTGCACCTTATGACTTAAATCAATCATATCCACTAGCCATACTCTGTAGGTCAAGGCGTATAATACCGATATATGTTACAAACCTATACTCACTGTCGTATGGTGACGGTCTCAAGTCCGAGTGATGTACTCACTACCAAACAAAGTCACTCTCAAGTCCAAGCATTTATTAGTAAAAAGATACTTTTCCCGATGCCAGGAGGTGAAGCCTTGACTAAACAAGTAAAAACAGTATTTTTGGGTGCTTGATACAATGTCGAAGCTAATACACTAAAAGATATTTACTTATATTATTATTATTAAGACATTTCCATTTATTTTATTATGTCTCTATGAAACTCTATCTTCAAAACATCTGCTAGCTATCATAGCATCATAAATTAGGTGGTGATACTACCCAGCCCCAATGCACTCTCATTAGAACCATAGGCTCGACCTCTCGTGTCATAAATGCACAACATATCGACAATATGTATATATATTACATATAATTATGAAATACCCACATTTTATGCCCTGTACAGGTATCTTAAATTAAATGCTATGTCTCGGGCCCCATATCACTCGGGTGCCACAATATCAATATCTACATGGAACAAACGAATGAATGGTTCAGGGTTACTAAACAACCTAACTACCCAACCTTAGGATGCTATTTAGTATAGTTATTAAAGCTATAAGCCAGAGATAGCCCCACGGAGCCTATTTGTCGTCCGATGATAAAGCGCTGCAAATCCATAAATCGTACTCCGAATGATGTCAAATGGTCTCCAAATAATCTAAAACTTGCTTCCATGAACTATATACGTTAATACTAGTCTAACGGTGTATTTTATGCTAAGTTTCAGACTAGATCCAAAATCGGGCCTAAAACAGGCTTGTGAAGCCCACTTACCGAAACAACAAATAAATTTCACTAAGCGGTTCCCAATGCTACCAGGAACCTGTGCTCCAAATTTGAGTAGAATGCGATGTGGGAAAGGCTTCGAATCATCCCGAACAGATTTGACCCTAAAGGGGTTAAAGATTCAATTTTTATGAATTTAACGTTGGAATTATGATGAATTAAGGATCTTAGGAGCAATGTATATCTAATTAACGAAGAATTATATGACAATAACCATATTATGTGATGATTTCATCAACCTCAACTATTGGTTCCATTAATGGTGGAAAAGTAAGAAAATTAAGGAATAAGAAAAAAAGAACTTACCCAATTTCGTGGAGAAATCAAAGGCGAAACGTTGAGAAGATGTTCCTTGGACTTGGGATGGTGTTTAGGAATGCATTTTCTCCCTAGAACTAAGATAATTGAGTTTTTGGTTGAAATAAAATGTAAAAATATTATTGCAGGAATTTATGTTGCCTGGAGCGATACTTCATGATCGCACTAAAGAATTTTGCCCGGCATCGCGATCGTGTGATGGAGTCGCGATCGCACTGAAGAAGATCTAGGAATGCATTATGATCACATGAAGAGGGTCGTGATCGTGCTGAAGAAAAGCTGGTTGCATCGCTATCGCTAAGAAGAATTTTTCTGGAACCAATTGTGTTCGCTCCTAGGGGACCGCGATCATACAAAAGTGAAAATTTGGCATCACGATCGAGTCAGTTATACCACGATCTCACTGAAGGATTATCTGTACCAGTTATAGATTCCAGCTGTAATTTTCTAGCTTTTATACCAGGGGGGTTAGGGGATCAAACGGAGTCCAGTTTTTAAAATTCAAATATGCAAACAGTATAGAAATAACATTCCGTACTTAATGGAATCGATGAAACTGAAATCTGAGGTTGTTTACACAAAATGACCCCTTAACCCAAAAGTACCCAAACGTAGATTTCTCCACCAACACCTCAAAAATGCAATGACAAGTCTAAAAATTATACCAACACCTCACCTGCCTAAAATTATCATTTCTGAGCTACTGGAAGTGTCATGATTCCAATCCGACACTCCGAACATCAAATTACCACTCAAGCTCCTCTTTAGGCTTTAAAGTTAACTAAAATACATAATTTCTCATAACTTTCAAATGAAAACTCCAAAACAGAAACTTAAGGTCAATCTCGACTTTGTTTAGTATTCCAAAGCTAACGAAACTGTCAAAATTAAATTCCAAGATCGTTTTGAAGGAAAGCTGACTTTGATTAATGAGTACTTAGTTTTAGGCTCTAAAATAGGGAATTGAGATATTTCTCAACCGAGTCGCCAGGGATCCAAACTGTCGGTCCCAACAAGTCATAAGTGACTTGGGGCAACTATCGAAATGCTCTATGATTCAAAACATCACGTATTTATCATAAATGACCATGAAGGTCATTACACGGATCCTGTAGTTTTTTGCCTCAATAATTTTGGGCTCATAAATACCTATGGTGGCAACGTATTTCTAGGACTAGGGTGTCACCCCTTAGGTTAAATCACAGTGTTCCCTATCTACTAGGTGCTAAGTAATCCTCCCAAAGTATGATTCACATAACTCAATCATATTTTAAGTGGCATATATTTCCCTTGCATAAATCATAAATCATATCTTATCATGGGACATATCTAGGTGTTAAAGTTGCTCATGATCATTAATGGTCTAGCCATAGCTGATCAAGAGACTTACAAATTTTCTTGTGAGCCAAAAATCCTTATCATATCTAGTCATAAATTCATACTAAAACACAAGTCATGAAAATTCGTATAGAATCCTATAACTTAAAAATCTTACTTTGTGCTCAAAGTCATAAATACCAATACATATCATGGAAACATGCCAAATAATGGAGAAAAAAGACAAAATTCTTGACTTCATGTAACTCATTCTTTAGTATAACCATTAAAGTGGTAAAACCATTAGAAATTGCAACCTCATATAGATAATAATCATATGACAAAAATTAAATAGGATGATAGAGAAAAACTTGCTAATATTCAAGATGCATAAAATTTCAAAAATCTTGTAAACATGTGCAAAACATAATAAATTTGAGGAATCACTCATGATATACTTGAAACTGAGACATGGGTCCTTGAACCCTATCTTGAACATAGATTCATGAAAAACTTGTACTTTTGGACATGAGAACACAAGGGCGTTCTCCCTGAATACCTACATATCTTAATGGGGAACCCTAGCTTTGAGGAAGAACATACAAGTATTTAATTCTTGAAATCTTGATGTGATTTTCTTGAAAATGTATAATTCCCATGAATAAGAGGATATTAATACATGTCAAGGTAAGAAAATCTTGAATATGGGAAAATCTGACCTTAATTTTAAAGTTCTTGGAGAAAAGCTTTGGGTTAAAACCTTGAATCTTGAACTTGAGAAATCCTTTCTATGGAGTTCTTAGATATGACGTTTATGGATAATTTGAGGAACAAGTTTAAAATCTTGATTTCTTGATGATCTTGATGTTTCTTAGGAGTTGAGAAATATGAACTCTAGTCTTGATATTTCTTGAGATTTAAGAGTTTGAGTTTTAAGGAAGAGAGGAGAGGAGAGAATTTTAATTATGTTTTGGTAAAAATAACGTGTAGGGTTGTTTTAAGGTGAGTAGGGATGGTTCTTATACAAGAAAGTAACCAAACTATCCTTAATTTAACAAAGTTGGATGAATTTTATGTTTGATAATATATCGGGTGCGTTGAGCCTATGAAGATGCCAGTTTCCCAATGTTTCTGTCCTCTGGAGTTCAGCCTAGGCGTGGGGTGCTACTCAGTGTGACACTTCTGACATCTGGCTGGTACAACCCTCAAAATGTTTTACTAAGGACGCCAATTGATGCACAGTTTATTGCGTTGGAGACTAGACTTAGAGACCTTAGATTTGATATATTATGGGTCATCAAAATCCTTATATTATAGGAGATATTATTTTTTTAAATTGACCTATGATTAAACCTATACAAAAACTTAGCCGATACAAAAATCTTGGATTCAACTTAGCACTAAGGGTTCCTTATGAGTCTACATCACCTCCAACATTACAAATATATTAAGTAAATGAATTAAAACCTAGGTTCAAGTATGAACTAATGGGATCGGGTCTAACCACATACCATAATGGTTCAAATCTTAGCTCAATAGTTCGAGGTGTTACATACCTATACTTTGAGAAATTCAAATATCCAATTTCATCCAAAAACCATGTTTAATTTGGTAATAAAAATTCCAATTTATCTATTAAAATATTAGGCCTAGAAACCCCAAGGTGAATTTTATCAAAATCATGAAATAAAGATGAAGCCATATTTATAAACCCAAAAATAACAAGTAATTGGATGAAAAATCTTACCAAGGGTTCAATTCTTTGAAAACCTAATCACCAAGATTTTCTCCAAAGATAAAAATCTCCCAAAAAATGTTTGAAGAGGATTTTGGAACTCAATAGTAGTATAAAATATCCTTCAAGACTTATATATGATTTTAAAACCATGTAGAAATACTAGATTTCCCCTTATTAAAACTCGAGGAAAATTCTCGGTTGCACATATGTGGACAACGATACGGATGCCTTCCGTAAATGGATATATGGAGGCAACACTTGACTCATATGAAGTCATACATCTTGTATGGATCCATACGACCTGTATTCCTTAGCCGTACGGCTTGTTTGGTAACCATAGAACTTGTATGGTTTCTATATGATTACCTAACATCAATTGTGCTGCTTTGGCTCTTATTTTTCAAATAGACTTTTGAAATTCATTCAGAACCCCGTATACTCAAACCATATATGAATTTGAATGTGAACAATATTTCAAACCTAATGGAATCATCAAAATTGGAATCCGAGGACTTATCAACCTGATATCTACCATGGTCGTTAAATATAAACTTTACTCTAACTAATACACACCCGAAACCTCCAGAAAGCTATTCAAACCTTCTCATAGACCAACAATAACCTCCTGAATCCAAAAGATTTGATGAAATTTGTATACAAGCATCCGATCATCAAATCATTACTAAAGTCAAACTTTGGCCTTAAAATTCAACTTTATCTCATCAGATAAGATAAAATAATCATGAAAGGACTAAAAATTTTAATGAAGATACTCCTAGATAAAATTCCTCATTACAAAGCTGATGGTTTTTTTGGAATTTCATTCTAAGACTTGAAACTTTGAATGTTGACAAAAGTTAACTTTCATCTTAAAATATTCCAAAACTAAATATGTCTTACTGTTTATAACTTTTAGCTCGGGTTTCAAAACTAACCTTATAAACTTATCAATAAATCACTATCAGTTCTTTCAGGAAATTTTTCACATCATCGTTGTGTATTAGATATCGACATCATACTATTTTGGGTAATTTGGCATGCCATCGAACTATTATAGCATAATAGGAAACCATCCAGCACTAACCTGTTATGGCTAAACTTCACTTCCTGTGCACAAATAACTTGTCAGAGTATGAAGTTTGCATCATTGGTCTCAGACTGGCTACTGAAATAAATGTACATCAATCATTGGTTATAAGTGATTCAGATTTGTTAATTCATTATGTCCAAGGATAATGGGTCGTGAAGAATTTCAATTTCACCCAGTATGTAGAGATAGTTCAAAGATTATGCAGCAGATTTAGAAAGATTGAGTTCAAGAATTCTCCTAGATTTTAGGATGAGTTTTCCAATGATTTGGAAGCATATTTTCTATGATACAATATTCAGACCAGATTTGCATTGATCGACTAGAAATAGTCTTAAAGGAACAACCTTTCTATTGTTCACAAGTTAAGGTAGAACTGGATGGAAATCCTTGGTACTTTGATATAAAGATGTATTTGGAAATAGAAGAATATCCAAAGAAGGTCGTCTCCAACTAGAATAAAACCATCCATCATATGGTGAATAATTTCTTTGTGAACAGGGAAATCCTTTACAAAATGACTCTATTTGAGATTTTTGAGATGTGTAGATGCCATCAAACCTACAACATTGCTTTAAGAAGTGCATGGAGGAGTGTGTAGATCCCACATTAGTGGTCTCACTCTAGCTAAGAAGATACTAAGATTCAAAACTTCTAGATGACTATAATCAATTTGTATAGAAATGCCATTAATACCAGATACATGGAGATTTAATTCGAGTTCTTCCTAATGAACTTAATGCTACACATTTTCCTTGGCCTTTTGTAACATGCGGAATGGATGTTATTTAGTTATATAAAGGCTCCCATTATCCATAATATTTTTCTCGGGTACTCTAAAATGACATATCAAGCTGTTATGGACAAAATTGGCTACTACTTTCCTTGTAAATTCCTTGTAAGAACATGCTTCTATGGATACCAAAATGAATCTATGTACGTTGGAAATGAGAGGCTTTATATGACTAATAACACCCATTCCCAAGTATGAAAGGCCAAGGGAAACTCATATCATTGAGTTTATTAGGGGGAACTCAAATCAAATCTCCATGTATCTAACATTGGTGGTATTTCTATACAAATCAATTATAGTCATTTTCCATAATCATATAGAAGTATCCAAAACTTAATAGCTTCATTGATAGAATGCACCCACTTATGTGGGGTCTACACACTCCTGCATACATTTCTTGAAGCAATCTTGTAGCTTTGATGACATCTATACATCTAAAAATTCCCAAATTTAGAGTTTTTTTTAAAGAATTTACCTATTTACGAAGAAATTGTTCACCATACAATAGATATTCTCCTATTTCCAAATACCTCCATATATCAAAGTACCAAGGATTTCTGTCGGGTTCTAACTTAACTTGTGAACAATAGGAAGGCCGTTCCTTTAAGACTATTTCTAGTGGATCAATGTAATGTAATAACCTGCATGGTCATTTCCTTGCCTTCTTCCTTTTTCCTATACTTAGAGCCGTTTGGGAGTTTCCCCAAGTCGTTCATGACTTGCTGGGACCGGTAGTTTGGTTCCCTGATGAATCGTTCCCTCATTAACTCAATTCATTTATTTTGACGTTTCAATTTTGAAATAGTGAAACTCGAGAATAAAATAGGTGTAAATCCGCTCGAAATCAATTTATGACTTTTTTGTTAGCTTTGGAATACTGATGTTGGTCTAGATGGACTTTAAGTCCATGTCTAGGACCCTTGTATTTTTAAGTTGGTTGTGTTGCAGAATTTTGGCCCAAGCTGCTTGGGTTGTGATGCATATTGATATATGAGATGCATGAAATGTGAGGGAGAAAGAAATAAAGAGAAAACATATGTAGAAATTCACAATAGACTAACCGATTTATAAAAACAAGGGATTGGTTACCCTCACCTTCAACTAAACCGGTGAACCACCGAAAAATATCAAACACACAATCAATGGAAAATTAAATTTGAGTCCATAAATAGAAAATCCTTTGATTGAATGTTGAAAAGAAGTTACGGTTGGAACTAAGGGAATCCACCCTTAATTATGCACTACAAACTATACTAAATTACAACTAATGCTAAACTATGCTAGAAACTACTCTTTCAATGGAGTTCATATCAATTCATCAAAGTCTCCTTAAACATAATGCAAGATTACCTATTTATAGTAGTCTAATTATTGAATAAATACAATTGAGTACAAAAGTGACTTAATATGAAAAAATATTCCTTCAAGTCTTGAAGTTCTCATATTAACCCTCAAGTTTTGGTCGCATCAACTCAAGCCTTTGAACTCTTCCATCCTTCCCAAGCTATCTTCCAAACTTGAGACTGCCTTCCTTGGCGCGCGATTATGCATCTTTGAGTCTCCTTTGGTGCTTTTATGCCGTCCATAGTTTGGGTCACTCGGGTTGCAGGCTTGGTGCTTTCGATGCTCATATCATCCTCCCCTTCTCGAAAAGGATTCGTCCTCGAATCCATGAGAACACCTACAAGACAAAGAACAAAACAAACCACAACTTTCCTCAAGGCATGAGGGTTAGAAAAATAGATAGCATGACTACTTTTGCATCCCAAATAAGGACAAAATGACCAAAAATGATCCCCTGGGTCAAACACAAAGGTAGTACTTGAACAAATTTGCAGATAAACACGTTCAAGTCCACAAGATCAAGTAATAACACCAAATAATAGCCGTATGATATCGCACAAGCGCTATTACTTTCACTTTACACAGCATGCCAATAATCAAACTCATATTAGGCTTGTCATATAGACCAAGCTCTTCATTACCATGAAGGTAATGGA
>JBDJHY010176408.1:0-11217 GCA_039654485.1 Withania somnifera
TTAGAGTGTTAGCTTGTGTTCAATCAGTAGTAATCCTTCAGATTTTTGATGTATTTATAGCTATCTCAATAAATGTATCCATTGGGCATTGAATTATAGCTGTTATGGTACATCAACTACTGCATTTAATGCTTCTAACACAGTCTTGGTTGACCAATTTTTAATATTTGTCGACTAACTTCAGCATTTTGGTCGATCATGTCTTGCATGTTGGTCGACTAACTCCTTCTCCAGTAGCCCACTTAAGATACCTTTTGGTAAACTAATTTGACAAATTGGTCGACTAAAATTTCATCAAAGTTTTCACCTTGAAGTGTCCAATCAATCCTCAAGTCCGTCTGTCATCAAGCATATTGACTGAAGTTTTACCTAAACTAAATAGAAGCTGAGTCTAAGTTTTTGATATTTCACTTCCACCCATACTTTACAAATAGAAGAATTAGCATGTTATAAAGGAATTTTGACAGAGAGATATTTGGAGAGAATTAAGACTTGTGATTTTAGGGTTTGATACTTATAATCTTTCAAGCACTCAACTGTTGAGTTCCTTGATCATCATTCTATAGTTTATTGGAAGTTTAATTTTATGGTATGCTATTTACTACTTTATAGTTTCATTATTGTATTTTGATATCAATGGTGGGCAAACATCCCAACACTAGGGTTGTGGGAACCATGGGTTAAACTATATTAGGATTGTAATTTACATAGGTTTCTCATATTTTTTCCAACGTATAAACATAATCTCTATGTAATAAATCAATTTTAGTGGTTGCAAAAACTAGAACACGTCTATGTTTAAATAGAACTAACCCTGTGGTTAAAACTAGTAGTTGAGATTATTCTATGAGATTCGGGGCATTAACCCTCGTCTAATGGTTGTTCTTGTAGCAAGAGTAATCATCATGAGTTACCATGATAAGAACATCACACTCATTCACAGCCCTAGACCAGTGTAAAATCGATTTTCTTAGGATTAGAGGATGAGAAACTCCTAAGTAAATAGCATTGGACTTGTACGTAACTCTAAGTTTAGGAAAGATTGCACAACTGTATAAGATTACAATCAAATATTTAGCTGAACCTTATTTAACATGAACCTAGGTTACTAAGACACTTGAGTCATTCTATAATCACAAGCAACAATAATGAACACTCTTTTACACATAATCCCCATTTATACTTTTTATTCAGAGCTAGAAAGAAACACTAACTATTAGCTACTGCTACTAGGCGTACACCTGATACCATATTCCAAGTGGGATCGACCCTATCCTAGTTAGGTACTATATTTTGACAATGATAGCTTATAGTTTTGTGGGAAGTGTAGTTTGAGCATTATCCAATTTTAGCATCATTGCTGGGGAATAAAGCTATTGGTGATGTCTAAGTATAGTGACTATTAGTTCGCCATTTATAGTTTTCACATTTTGTGTTCTTTTTGTCTGCTACAGGGCACAGGAAGTGCATACCAAACACTCGAAGTATAGGAGTAACACTTTTTTATTTCGATCCCTAGATATCAAGAAGTTTTGCAAAAATGAATAGGCTAAAGTACGCCACTCTACTTGACCCTAAACAACACCTGGCAGATGCACAACGAGCAAATCATCCAGATGCACCCTGCAGACCTCAACCTGTGAGGCATCACGAGGTGTATGTGGATGAAGAGGATACAAACCTTGATAGGGCTGGGGCTATTAAGGCAATCATTCTACCCCCGCTAGCCTAGGTAGTAAATTCAACATCACAAACACAATGATTCAACTGCTGAATATGAAAGGTCTGTCAGAGGAGTTGCTAGTGAGGATCCAAACTTGGAACTAAAGAATTTCATAGCCATTTACAAATCTTACAACTTGACTATCAGATTAAGGCTTTTCCCACCATCACTGAGTGGAGAAGCTACTGTGTGGCTTGATGATCTACCACCCAACTCTATAGAAAATTGGGTAGACTTGTAAGAGACTTTCCTAGAAACGTTATTTCTCCCTTCAAAAATATTGGTACTGAGGGATGAAATAACAAACTTTAGGAAGAAGCCTGATGAAGCATTGCATGAGTTGTGGCTATGTTTTAACAAAAAGATCAAGCAACTTACCACGCATGGGTTAGGAGATAACTACTTGAAGGAAATATTTGATCATGCGTTGAATGGCCCTTCAAAATTGGCTATGGACGGAATTAATAGAGGGTCCTACCTATCACACACTTATGCACAGGTGTCCCAAGAGTTTGAAATGGTAATGAAAAACATGATGCTAGCACACTAGAGAGTCTGAAATATCTAGTGGGGCTAAGAATGATATTATGTTAGCAGAGCAACGTCAAACAGAGGATGACCAGGATATGTCACATCTAAAGACGTAGATTGGTCTGATGTCTAACTAATTGCTCAGGAATAACTAAAATAGAGTCAAAACTATTGTATCATGTGAGAAAGGACTATATAGAGAAAATTATTTTGACTCGAAGGAAGAGGCGAAGTACTTCCAGAACCAGGGGGGTTCCAACAAGGAACCCAAGGTCGGACTACAACTGTTATTATTTCAATGATAAACGAGCCTACCATGATAAAGAGCTGAGAAGTTGTAAATATAGGGAGGTTTTCAACAAGAACCAGAAAGGAGTTTATGTTTCTTTGGGGCAACGCGAGAGGGAGGAAAACACCTCCAGAATAAAGAGATGTTGGGTAAAGTGCTAAAAAAGTAGTGTTGTATGGAAAAACCTTTAATCTATCAATACTAAGGTTTTAACTAATGATTAGAGGGTTGACTCACACTCGGCCTTGATCAGGCACCTGGAGTTTAAAAGGGGGCAGCTATCTGTATCGCTAAACCAATGGAGGGTTGGAATACTACCTAGCGATACTATGTAGACTCCTAACAAGGATAAAGTCTAAACACTTGGATATAACTATTGTGCCGTGACCTTAAATCAAGGGCTATTGGGAGGCAACCCAAATTTCTCTCTCATTATTTATTGTTGTTTTTGTTTTTAGTTAATAGTTGGTTAATTATTTATTATTTTAGGAATATCTTCTATGATTGTAAATGCCAAGTGTGTTAACTTATAGGGAAATGGACATAACGGAGGACCATACCAGCTAGACGGAACACTAAGTGATTTGTCTTGTATTAGATGAGCCGCACAGTGTAACTATATTACTGGGAACCCAATAATAAGGGTAGCCTCAGATGAAATGATAAGTCATACTGTCTTTTATAAGATAGTTTGCCCAAACAACTATTTGAGGCAATTATAAAGTTACTAGTTTAGGCCTTTTAACAAATCTAACTGACCCCATCCATCCAGTATGAATGATATCAATAGTCTTGACCAATTAGATACCCCATTTTTAAACGAACGCACTCCCTCAAATGCAAATTCTCCTCCCTCATTAACATACCTTCAATACTTTATCTTCACTATCAACTACCCTGCTATTAAAAAAATAATTTGGCACACTGTATTTCACTTTGCCAAGAACCCAACTCATCTACTGAAATCGAGGGCATATTTTCAAGTTGCTTGTCAAGAATTGCACTGATAAGATTTTCATTATAATTTTATAGTTTTTAATTGTCTATTCATAATAATGGGATGGTGGGTGAATTCTAAATAACCCAAAGCTTTTTAATTGTAGTACCTTTCACTACTAATTCTTATTTTAATTATTGTGTGGGGATGGAGTTGTTTTCTTCTGTACATTATAAATTTGAAGTGTAGACTTTCCTAAACATGATTCTTGGACTGAATTGTTTTAAACATTTGTGGAATTTGACTTCATACAGTTGGTTCACGACCAGGTGAAGAAGTAGGCGAATCGCCTCCTAGGAGACGAAACGTCTACTCCTATCGCCTATCAAAAAGCACATTATTTATATTAATTAACCCTTAAGGGACACTAGATGGGACACCAAACGGGTTGTCTACTATCAGATGTCTCATTTGTTTCACCATCTAATACAAACGGTTTACCAGGCAAACCGTCTAGTACGAGATGGACCCTATTATATTACATTTGTCTTGTTTCACCGATATGTTTACTAATATTTGGCTTTTATCCAAACACATATGGCACAGAAAGTACCATAGTAAAGAGGCAGTAGCCAATGCAGTAGCATTATTGAGGGCTAAGGGATTAAGATTTTATCCCTAAATAGCAGGTGACCCACTGGCAGACAAAAAAACCCATTCACCTTCCAGACCGGCCCTAATTTTGATGTCCTTATCTGATGAGGAGTTAGTGT
Organism: Withania somnifera; assembly: GCA_039654485.1. Classification (NCBI taxonomy): domain Eukaryota; kingdom Viridiplantae; phylum Streptophyta; class Magnoliopsida; order Solanales; family Solanaceae; genus Withania; species Withania somnifera. The sequence continues at coordinate 4,254 of JBDJHY010176408.1, forward strand.
ATCAGTCTTAATGTTTATTCAAGGATGAGAACATTAGTAGTAGCAGCAACAAAAAAAATTGCTAACCCTGCACCAGTAGAAGCTCCCGATGCTCACTTGCAGGGAGACATATATCAAGTAATAAAATTAAAAATTCCAGAGTTTTGAGATCAGTCTTGATGGGTTGTGCTTGGTATGGATAAGATTTTTGCTAAGGAGCTGATTACAAATGCTAAAGGCCAGTACCATATAAGCATTATCAAAGAAGTCTGAATAGTCACGGACCACTTACTTGACTATCTAGAAATTGAGAGAGTACTCAAGGACTACCAGCTCGAGTGGATGAAAAAACAAACAGTTCAATACTATACACCATTAGTTCATGATTTTGATGCAATTACAAAGAAAAACTATAACAGATAACTCCAAAGGGAAAGAAAAAAATCAGAGTTGGGGGTCTTGGATAATATTAATATTCAGCTAGAGCCCATCAACATATCGGAGGTAACTATAAGCCAATTCTTATTTAGTTTTAATTATATGGCTCCATATTATATGCCAACAATAAGACCCAGTGATACTATTTTGGTTGGGTTTTGACGGATGTGAAGCAAGCTTGGTTACGCAACCCGTGCCTGTCAATCCAGACCATGACACTAAGTTTCATTGCTAAGTTCTGGTGGGCAGTGTCTTGGATTAGGATAAAACCAACACGGGTTGAAAATTTAACAAATGTTGAAGCATTGGTGGTAGCCTATTTATTCTTTGAGTAAAAAATAAACTTTGAACGTCTGATATACAAAGAACTGTGAATGCGCGCTATGCCTATTCATACCCTTTTCTAACTTCTGAGCTTTACCAGTAGACCAAGATACCTATCCTACTAGGAATTGATGTGGGCAAGGATGCCCTCAAGAAATATGATCTAGAGAGGTCTAAAGATCATGCTAAGCGGGAAGTTAAAAAGAAAAAAGATGGAACCACATCCAATGCCAAAACAGGGTTAAAAGATCAGATGGGCATAGGGATGCAGTGCCTCAGGACCATAGCACTTATCCCCTATCCATTCTAAAATTCATCCACCACCATCTATATTTAATTTTACTAGAGCAAGTATTGCAAGACTTATTAAAATTTAAGAAAAAATGAGTCTCATCTAAGGGTATTATTGGTAGAGGTTGAGATGCTAATGGATCATAAAATCAAGGTGGATTTGAAGTGGTACGACACGATGCAAGGTACGATCAACATGGAGGAACAAATGAATGAACGCCTCCATCTCATGAGCCCATCTAAATGGGAAAAATTTTAGGTTGAGATTGAGCAATTGTGTATCAATGTTACCGTATTGGAGTAATGCCACCATCCAATGGGCCAACACCTGTGGTTCCCATTGAGTTTAATAACGAGGATCAAATATTGAGTTTGGAAGAGACATATTGAAAAGGGAAGGCCATGATTGAAGGTGGTAAGGATCTAGAAGAATCTGGTAAGAAGACAAAGAAGAAGGAAGTGGAGTAGCTGCCATGAGGAGGACAATTTAGAAGAGGCGTTACAGGCATCTAAAGAAAGTTTCGTGCTTGATAAGGATAGAAGACGAGCACAAGTGGTGGGTGCATCTTCTAGAACAAACACGGTTGAGTCCGAGCACATCAAAATGGAACCTACCACTATTGAGGAGCTGATAGGAGCAATAAGCACACCTTCTGGACAGCTATCTATATTTGTTCCCGATGAAAAGGATGTGATATACGCTGTAATTTTATAGTACATTTTTTGTTTCTATTTTATTGCACTATCTTGCATTAGGGATAAGGCACCGTTTTCGTATGGGAGGGGTGGTATACCTTGTGTTTTTTTTTTTTGCGTCTGAGGGTTTTTGTTGCAAAAATCTTTCCCCCTAGGCTTATTATCAAGGCGAACTGACATGTTAGGTTTATATCAATGTATATTTCATTATTTATTTTGATTTATTTTTATTTATTTATTTTGATGTACTTTATTAAACATTGATAGCCAATTATATAAGCAATTTCAGCATTAAGATAATTTATTGGCTTCAATCAAGTGTTGATTGTATTTTATTTTAAACTACAATATAATAAGGTGTTTGTATTTCCCTAAATCATCTTCTTAACAAGTTTGAATTTAAATAAGTATATACTTGCAATTGTAAGAGAGTGATTTCATGTAATCTTTTATGTATGTAGTATCTAGAACTTATTCGCTTCAAATTATAACTAAGTAGAAAGTAGGCTGATACAAAAATGATCCTAAGCTTCTTTGATAAGTCACTAAAAACATAAAAGGGTCACCAATTAATTATTGATTTTCCAAGTTGAACCCTTTTATATCTTACTGAAACCAACTGTTGAATTACTCTTGAAAAGAAAAAAATAAAAATGAGAGGTTGTTGTTATGTCCCTAATTTCCTATTGGATATTATGAACCTAGATATTTGTATTGTATCTCAAATCTAGGGTGTCTGGATAGAAAACACCACAAAATAATATGTGGTAATGAACTTTTCTTGTCCCTGATTCGGTAGAGAGTAATGTGTCTTCAACCTAAGCTTGACTTTAAGTTGAGGCTAGATATCATAAAGCTGTCTCTTACAAAAGAAATGTAATCATCAGTTTTAGGAAATTTAATCAAAAGAAAAGTAATGTAAAGAAAAAAAAAAGAGAAAAAGAGAGGAGTTTAAGTTGTACAATAAAATGACTTGAGGACAATAATAAAGGAAAAGAAGTTTAACCAATATGGGGGTGTTACAGACCCATGGCATAGCCTTCACCACATACCAGATGTGTGGTATGGCTAAGTAGTGGTGGCGAGCATTCTTAGTTTGCAGACCCGCCAGTTCATCATAGCTAACTTAAGCTGAATTCTATGAGGTATTTATGAAGAAATTTTTCTCTAAGGCCGAGAGGGAGTGCCTGAGGTAAGAATTAAGAAGGTTAGAGAAGGGGGCCATGTCTTTTGTAGAGTACAAGGATAGATTCCATCAGCTATCAGTTTATGGGGTTGATTTCATACATACGTAGGTAGAGAGAGTCCGTGTGATTGCATACGGGTTGAGGATACGCTCCGCGAGGTGGTAAAATTATTGGTTTCTGACAATTTTCCCTTTCATGACATAGTTGATCATGCAAACTCTATAGAAGACCTCTATTGTGAGTTACGTTAGTGCAACGAAAAGAGGATAAGATTCCAGGGAGGTTATAGTGGGTCTCGTTATTGGGGCAACAGAATGTTATATCAGTCACTGGGCCAGCCTAGTAGGCTGGTGTAGGAATCCCTTTTGGTTTCATCTCCATCTCCTGAGTAGTGTTCACGAGAGGTAGATTCGTCACAGTAGAGTAGTTAAATGGATTTTGGTAGGGGAGCCTGATATAATGGGCTATCTGTTATGTGTTATGAGTGTGGTATTGTGGGCTACTATACTAGAGCTTGTCCACAAAGGGGTTCTATACAACCTAATCCTTCATCTGTACAGCCATTGAGATCAGTGCCTCCACCGGCTAGAGTTAGGGCACAGGGTGGTCATAGAGGTGGTGGCCAGCGTGGTAGGGACGGTGGTCAAAGTAGTGGTCTTTATAGTGGTGATCGCCAGTAATATGTTGTTCCTGCTTGACCTGAGGCCATGGCCTTAGATGCTCTGATTACTGGTTTGATTTTTGTATGCTCTATACCTACTTAAGCATTATTTGACCCTAGGTCTACTTGTTCATATGTGTCATCTTATTTTGCACCTAGTTTGGGGTTGCCTAGTGATGTGATGTCTATATCTATGTGTGTAGTTACCCTTGTAGGAATTCTTTAATAGTGGATCGGGTGATCTGATCTTGTTTGATTTTTGTTGGTGGGTTGGACACATGGTCTGACTTGATGTTGCTAGATATGGTATTCTTTGATGTTATTCTTGGTATGGATTAAGTTTCTCCATATCGTGCAGTTTTGGATTGTTATGCCAAGCGTCACCTTAGCGGTACCAAGTTCATCTCCTATTGTGTGGAATGGTTCTAGTAGCCACACACCAACAAGCCTTATTCATCCACTTAGTCTAGGATACTAGTATGGAGAAGGTGTTTGGCATACTTATCCTATGTTTGTTATACTCAGGTTGACACTCCTGCTTCTGAGTTTGTTCCTGTTGTTTCTGAGTTCCTTAATGTATTCTCGACCGACCAACTAGGCCTACCACCAGAACGGGATATCAATTTTGCTACTGACTTAGAGCCAGGAACTAAGCCCATTTCTATTTCCCTATATCTATCACTCCTGCTGAGTTAAGGGAACTGAAGGTTTAGCTTCAGGATTTGCTAGATAAAGGATTTTTCTTTTCTAGTGTGTCACCTTGGGTGCGCCAGTACTATTTGTAGAGAAGAAGGATGGTACAATGTGAATTTTTATTGATTATCGACAACTAAATAAAGTTATTGTGAAAAACAAATATTCTATACCAAGAATTCATGACTTATTTGACTAGCTTTAGGGAGCAGTTGTGTTCTCTAAAATTAATTTGAGTTCTGGTTACCATCAGTTGCAGATCCGGATGGAGGATATTCTTAAGATAGCTCTCAGGACTCATTATGGTCATTATGTGGAGGATATTCTTAAGACAGCTCTTAGGACTCATTATGGTCATTATGAGTTTTCGGTTATGTCTTTTGGGTTGACCAATGCTCCAGTGGCATTTATGGTTTTGATGCATAGGGTGCTTAAGCCCTATTTGGACTTGTTTGTGATCGTGTTTATTGTGGTGTATTCACAGAGTAAGTCAGATCATGAGCAATACCTGAGATTGATTCTCCAAACACTTAGAGAACATAAGCTTTATGCTAGGTTCTTAATGTGTGCATTTTGGTTAAATTCCATTTCATTGCGTCAAAAACTGGGATTAGAGTTGATCCAGTCAAGATTTAGGTGGTACGTGATTGGCCAAGACCGACTTCTATTTCTGAGGTTTATAGTTTTGTTGGTTTGGCTGGATACTATTGGCATTTTATTGAGGTTTTCTCATTAATTGAAACACTTTTGACCAGAATAACTAGGAAAGATGTTTCATTCTAGTGGTCGGATGAGTGTGAGTTGAGACTTTTAAAGCTCAAGGACTTGTTGACTTCAGCATCGGTTTTAACCTTACAAGTGGAGGGTTAGGGTTTTTTCATGTATTGTGATGCCTCCAGTGTTGGTTTGGGTTGTGTTCAGATGCAGCAGGGCTGAGTGATCACATATGCTTCTAGACAGCTAAAGGTTCATGAGCGTAACTGCCCTATTCATGACTTAGAGTTGGTGGTGGTAATGTTTACGCTTAAGATTTAGAGGCATTATCTATATGGGGTCCAATGTGAGACATTTATTGACCATCATATTCTTTAGTACATTATGAGTCAGAGGGAGTTAAATTCTAAACAACGAAGGTTGATTGAACTACTGAAAGACTATGACATTTCTATCCTATATCCTCGGGGCAAGGAAAACATAGTTGATGCCAGATTTTCCTTGACAGATCAAATTTGGAAGCGTCAGTTCAAGGATAAGCAGTTTGTTGCCTTCTGTGGAGAGGTATTATCTAAAGAGGCTGGCAAAGCTTCTGTTGATACACATGGTTTGCTTTGATTTGATGGTGGCATTTGTGTACCTCAGGTTTGTGATTTGGTTCAGTTGATCTTGCGTGAGGCTCACAATTCTAGGTATTCTATTCATTTTGGTGTAGCCAAGATGCACCAAGACCTACGACAGTTGTATTGGTGGTAAAGAATGAAGGGGGATATTGCTGAGTATGTTTAAGTGTTTAAACTTTCAACAGGTTAAGTATGAGCATTAGTGACAAGGTGGCTTAATGTAGAGACTCCGTATTCTATCTTGGAAGTGGGAGCGGGTGACTATGGATTTTGTTTTGGGGTTACCATGGACTAGAAAAGGTTTTAATACTATTTGGGTTATTGTTGACAGGTTGACCAAGTCAGCACATTTCATTGCTACTCATTCCTCATATAATGCTAAGCATCTGGCATAAATCTACATTCGTAAAGTTGTTAGATTGCATAGTGTTCCTGTCTCTATCATTTTTGATAGAGGAATCAAATTCACTTCATAGTTTTGGAGGTTTGTTCAGCGATACTTGGGTACTAAGGTACATTTGAGCACTGCATTTCATCTACAGACCAATGGTCAATCCGAGTGAACTATTCAAGTGATGAAGTATATGTTGAGAGCTTGTGTGATAGACTTTGGTGGTGCTTGGGATCAATACCTTCTATTGTCTGAGTACCCTTATAATAATAGCTATCACTCCAGCATTAAGATTGCGCAATTTGAGGCATTGTATAGTAGGCGGTGTAGATCACCGATTGGTTGGTTTTATGGTTTTGAGGCCGGAATCCAATTTACAGACATGTAATGTGATTCACTTGATAAGGTTCGATTGACTCAGGGTAGGTTGAGGGCAACCCAATATAGATAGAAGAGCAATGCTGATCGTAGGCTTCATGCCTTAGAGTTTGGAGTTGGTGATAAGGTGCTTCTGGGAATATCACCTATGCATATTGTGATGTGGTTGAATCAGTGTGGGAAGCATAGTCCCAGGTATATCGGGTCATATGAGTTTAGGATAGGGTTGGCGATGTTGCCTATAGGTTGGAACTACCGTCTATGTTGTCAACTGTGCATCCGTTATTCTATGTTTCTATGTTGCGGTGGTATAAGCCTGATAAGTCACATGTTAATCACGAGGATTCAGTACAGTTGGATGAGAACCTATCATTTGTTGAGGAGCCAGAGGAAGATACGTGTGAGATTAAGAGTGAGATGCAGAAGAAGTATCCACAGCTGTTTGAGGCATCAGGTACATTCTTTTCCCATCTATTCCTAACTTTTACTTGACTTTTGGGGACGAAAGTCCTTTTAGTAGTGGATGTTGTAATGACCCTCATGATCATTTATGATAAATACATTATGTTTTGCATTCTAGAATGTTTCA